>RJWJ010031415.1:0-19250 GCA_004363605.1 Indri indri
CAAATCTAAAGGGATTTGCCTTTCAGAAAAAAAAACACAGCTATAAAATCATATTATAAATTGCCTTATAAACAATTGTCTGATAAAGCTTTAGATCTTTCTACAAATGTGACTAAGGACAGTATTAATTAAGATGTTTATTATTGTGAACCCCAAATATTTATTTATTAAAATGGCTTACTGTGCTCAAGATAACCATTCATTTATTCATTCACTCAGTTACTCAGTCAACAAATATTTATTGCCAGTGGATATCTAGTGAGGGCCTGTTACCTGCAAGGCGCTGTGCTATGTATTACAGAGGACAAATGCAATAGGCTCCCCGTCCTTGAGAAATTTAGAGACAAGCTACATTAACACTCTTCCTTCCAGCCCCCCAACTCTAAACACACAGTCTGCTCTCAGGCAGAACGGGAAGGTCTGGCCCCCAAGTAACAAGAGGGCTGTACATAGGGAGAGGTGAGCATCCTGGGGAAAGGGACACTAGACAGTGTCATGTGGAAGTTATGAGGACAGGTTTGGCCATTCTGCAGTGGATATTAAACACTAGTTGAGAGTTTAGATTTCATTCATGAAACATGCCAACATCTTGGCTTTGACATAACATGTCAGAAAGATGACTGGGTTATCTAGCCTTGATGAGTCTGATAATTCAGGTTGCTGTAAGAAGCAGTACTTAATTCTATAGTACTTATCCAAAATAACTGCAGGAAAAACTTGCAAGATGTTGATTTTTGTAGTAGTAATTGGATTGGACATTGTTTCCAATATGTTTGATTTATAAAGACAGGTAGCTACCTAAGCAGTGGCTAGAAATAGAAAGTAATTAGTATAGGACACATGGCAATTGGCCCAAGCCTATAAATGAGACTATTCAGGGAATCAGTGTTCCATTTGAATAATAGGCTCTCTGGGCCCACACGCGATATTCTGCTGGTTTAGAAGGGTTCTAGACAAAGAGCTCAATGGCCTGGGTGTTCTGTGAATGCCAGAGCATCCACCCCACAGATGCCTAACAAATGCTCTCATGTTGGCGCTGAGTTCTGTTCATGGTTCAAGCAGAAAAGTAATTTCTGCTACCTATTGGAGGCTGAAAATCACAGACAATGTACCCTTTCAGATCAAGTTTTCTGCTATTTCTTTATGCTTTGCTAACCATCTGCTCCCTGGTAAATCACATAAAGATGGGCCTTTCTGCCGGTGGTTCAGGAAACACAGGGGCCTTCTAGGCTGGGACCTCCTCTGGTCCCACCTGCAACAGCACCAGGTCTCAGCCAAGAGAATAGGCAACAGCAACGGAGCTCTCACACGTCTTTGTTCACGTAAGTAGGTACTGAAAAAAAAGGTCCATATGGGGCAACTGGCAGGTGCTTGCAAGGTGGAGCTCTCCCTATGTCCTGGGTTTTGTTTTAGGGTTGGGGCTGGAAGATACAGCTCAACTTAGAACTTCTTTTTCAGCAGTCTGCCCACTCACTCCATGTCTACCATGTGCCGAGAGTCTCCTACTAAACTATGACACCCTCGAGAAGAAAGTGGGGCACTGGGGTCTGTGAGGACCAACTCTACTCCAGCATGTATGCATCAGATCAGAATTCGCCCCTGCCCCTGCCCAACGCATCCAGTGTTGCTCCCCTGTACAGAACAAAGATGAGACTGACTCCATCAATCCCTTTAGGAAATGACGACTTCCCTACTCTACACAGGCAAAACTGGTCAAGTTATATGAACTGGCCTTTGTATTAATTATTGATTCTTTTAAAAATCATTGTATTTTATGATTTCAAATATTAAGCACCATTCAAAGGAGAAAGAACTAGTTGTTAATCCTGTCTTCCAGGTTTCTGCCATCTGTGGAGAAAGACAAGCTATGAAGGAACAGCCCCTGGCAGAGGAGGGCCAGCGCCCTAAAGAGACGACCCGGGCACGGGGTCACCCAGAGAGCAGCAGGTTGGCCTGAGGCCCAGGGCAGGGCCTAGCCCAGGGCAAGAGTCTCCTGCGACCAGCCAGAGGGCCTTCCTGTGGCAGGATGGGTGCCCCTGTGTCTGGAGAGCTGGAGCTGGGTTTGGCGGTCCCAGAGTGGGAGGGCTTACTGGAAGGGGGCGGGGCGGTGCTGAGCCCAGGGTTGGGTGGGTGGGGAGTGCAGACCTGTGTGTGGAAGTGACAGCAGCAGAGACCCAGGGAGCCGGGCCTGGGGACCTGTGACTGCAAGGCCTGGAGAGCTGCTGGAGGGGTTTCCAGGGGAGTCCTCAGCCCTGTGTGCACCTGTCCCCTCCATATCTGCCAACCCACCTCCTAGGCCATGGCCACGCAGCCCGGGGCCAACAGCAGCTGCAGCAGGCCAGCCACTTCCCAAGAGGGCTCCTCGGAAGGATT
Organism: Indri indri; assembly: GCA_004363605.1. Lineage (NCBI taxonomy): Eukaryota > Metazoa > Chordata > Mammalia > Primates > Indriidae > Indri > Indri indri. The sequence goes on from RJWJ010031415.1 coordinate 2,374, forward strand.
CCGGCAGGCAGGCTCTGGTCACATGGGGTGCGCCCTCCTCCCTGCTCTCACCTGATGTGCTTTGGCATCGCTGGCTCCCAGGGTGGCCACCAAGCTGACACGTCATCTGCATTGTGCTGCTGTGTTCACATAATTTAGGGGTTCAGATTTCCTCCCTATTCACCAATGTTGGAGCTGACTAAGGGGGTGGTTCTGATGTCTTCTTGAAAAGGTAAGGTTTTCAAACCAGTCAAAGGCTGCCATCGGAACGAAGTGATCCATTTCAAGACTCATCCGACCCTGGAAGGATTCCCAGCAGGATTCCTGGGAGAGACAAATCCCATTCCCCTGAAAGTTCCCCTCACTCATTTGTTCCTTTATTCACTTATTCTCCAAACACTGGAGGAGCACCCAGCATGGCCGGAGACTGCGCTGGGTGCGCGGGCTGCAGGGACGAGAAGTCGCAGTCCTGTGCCTGCGCATCCGCGGTCCAGAGGGAGAGCAGGGGCCACGCTCTGGGCTGCGCCCGCCGTGCTGGACACGTGGAAGGTGCGTTGTTGACATTTGTGGGGCCACTGAGACATGTCCCCTGAGAAGATGCCACTCGGGACGCGCTCCTTTCCTGCACCTTCTGCACGGACGTGGAGCTCAGGGAGAAAGTTGCAAGGGCGGAACAGGAAGCCCGTACCCTTTCTTTAAACGTGTCTTGGGTCGCGGGCGCGTAGCATGCCTGGTTTGGAGATGATTTGATGGGCTTATTTCCCCACGCGAACGCGCTCCTGCAGAAGGCGTGTTGCATTTCATCCACGCTGCAAGGCGTGGGGACCCTGGAGAGTCCCTTTCTATCCTCCCCTATTTCTGTTGTCTCCTCAACGTAGCACCATCGGCAGTGTCCGCAGGGCTCTCTTGGAACAGGAATGCAACCGTGCAGGGACCACTGGCATCCTCCGGAGATCCTGGCGCGCTTTGCTCGGCTGCTCAGACCCGGAGTCCTGCGGGTCCCTCAGGGCGCAGGGGCGCAGGGGCGCAGGGCTGGTCTCCGCCGGCAGAGGGCGCGCCGCGGCGGGCGAGAGCGTGCATGCACCTGCCCGCGGCACCTGCCAGCCTTGGGCGTCAGAACTGCTCTTAGCTCCTGCCAATCGGCCCTGCGCCAATCGCTCCGCGCACCCCTGCCAGCCCGGGACCTCTCCTGAGCACCGCTAATTACGGATCTGAGCGTGGCGCTGGCTTCCTGCCAACCGCTCCTATTTCCCAGGAATTCCCAAGCGGTGTGGCAGTTACACCTGCAGCCCGGAGTCCTCCCACCTGCCGCCAAGGCGGCGTCCCGTGGGCACCCGGGTGGGTCGCCCAGGCATCCCGCTTCTTAAGACGTGGGCAGTCCTCTCCCCTGGCTGCTTCGTGCAGGGCATTGGAAGCGCCAGAAACCTGAGGGTCCAAACGGAAGCTGGCGGGGCCCAGCCCACCCGCCCGGTCACCCCCAATAATCCCCCCTCTCCCTTGCCCAGGTCCCTGCATTGCCTGTTTTTTGGTTTGGGGTTTTTTTCTCCCATCTTTATGTCCCTGGCAATTGGATCGTAACGCTGAATTGTGAATAATAACCCAAGCATTGTTCGTCTCTATTCTCACACATAACTATACTACCAACCCCAAACTTATGACACCCGACACTGGCCAAGTACCAATGTCGGTGACACGTAAGGGACATTTGGGATTCTCATTCCCTAGGATAAAGTGGAAATATTAACAAGGTTTTTTTCGTTCATTTCTGACAAACTGCACCACCAAGCCAACATTCTGAGAAGTTTCCTAGTTTTTTTTTTCTATTTCTTCCTCATTTATTTTGAACTTCAGATAATTCCTCAGCCCCATGACATTAGCTTTTAACTGTGATTCATGAAGTAATAAAGGAATCCTTTATTCAAGAAGCCACTTATCCTGCTAAAAATTCCTCCTTTATTAGCTTTCTCATTATAGGCTGTAGCAGCCATCCATTTCTTAAGAGCCATATTCCTTATCTCTTGAGAGAGGGATGGGAGAGACATATAAATAGAACAGTAGCCAGATTGATAATTTGTCACAATCTCATGAGGGAATAAGTCCAGCTTCTCAATTATCCTGGAGAATATTCCAAAGTCTGAAGCCTCAGAATACATCAGCAGCACAAAGTGGTGTCTCCTTATTAGATGCTGGTTGCAATTAATTTCCTTGAATAGGCTTTTTGTGTGAAGCATCTGAGTTTGGAGCATCTCCAACAAATCATGATGGGCAAACTCCCCAAAATCGAAGTCAGCGGAGACCTTCCTTGCAGGCAGGCCTAACTGGGGAAATTGTCAAAGCGCATGTTTACCTACCAATGCTGAATAAAGGACTCATGTGACCTCCCAGATGACATAATGCCAAGCAGTGACAAGGCACTGCTCAGCATGCATTTACATCTGCATGCAGCCTGATCCAGCGTGCGTTCTTTGTGTGTTTGTAGAATTTCTTTTATTTCTCTAGCAATATGCTCTTCTGAGCTCACAGGACTACAGATGCTCCCAAGCTGATGCTCCCTAGTTGATTCATATCAACTAGAGATTAAAGAGAGAGGGAGGTGAAGCCGAGTACAATGTCATCAGAAACATCTGGATGGAAAGTGACTGCTATGCCATGGGAGGAGAGAATGCCCCACATGTAATCATCTGTCCCACCGTATACGCAGCAATGGTGCATATCTGTTAGAAAGCATTTTTAGTGATTCAGGAAGTCAGTTCTCTCTCTCTCTCTCTCTCTCTCTCTCTCTCTCTCTCTCTCTCTCTCTCAATTTAGGGCATATTATATTTTATTCTTTCCATTTCCAACTGAGTATGAGAAATGGAAATGAGACCTTTGCATGATTTTTCTCTCTCATCCCTCCTCCGACTCATGACAGATCCTGGGCACCTCTCACAAGACTAATGAATCCTTTAAAAGTTTCTTTCAGGCCCCAAATTTTAAAAGCTTCACACTTCATGGAATGCCCACCAGCAGCTCATCAGCATGACATGGACAGTCATTTTCTATAGCAAGTGGTAATCAGACCCTTTTTTCTTCCATCTGGCGATGTGGGAGTCAATGTTAGTGGCCAATTCTCCTACCTTTGAAGACCTTGATCTATCAGGTCAATAGACATCGTGCAGAGGTGCCACCGTGCCATTGACTTTGGCATCCCTCTGGCTCCACAGAAATGGCAAAAATATACAACTCCCTCAAGAGGTTGATCTAATAGAGAATAAACACCTAGATATATGAAACCTTCAAGTAAAAATATGATGGATAATTCTTTTGTGCTCTATGTGCATTTGAAGATCAGTTGAATGAATGAAGAAAAGTGGATACCCAGGCAATATTCTCCAGGAATATTGGTTAATTTAGCCAGAGCACAAAGATGTGTAAGCAAAGGGTGAATTGATTATTTTACTCCACTTCTTTTAAAGTCTAGAATAATCATGTGTCAGAACATATTTGTTAAATGTATAGATGAAGAAATAATAAACCATAAATGCATTCAAAAGATCCCAGGCAACAAATGGTAAATTGGGCTGAATATAACTTAGCAAAAAATACTTCCTAAGAGCAGGGACATTCGGGAATTACAAGACGAAAAGGCAGACTTGGAGAAACACGGATGCGGGCCCCAAATGACGAGGATGGAGATCGGAAGGGGAGCAAGAGCAGGCACACAGGTTAAGCTGCTGCAGCAATCCAGCACTTCCTAAATTGAGATCCACGGGACAGCAATAGCCGTGGGTTGTTACGTCAATTATAATAAAAACATTACAAGTAATAAGGATAAACAAAATTAAACATTTTTTAAAAACATGGTAATTATGAATCTCCAAGGAGAAACAGAAGGCAGAATTTAGAAAAGCTGTTTGGCCTCCAGAACTCCGTTTTTCTCGGGGAGTCTTGTAGGACACGTGTTCTGTGTAAACACTCCAGGAAATGTTGCCTAAACTTTGTAAAGCTCTCACCTGGGCTCTGAGGATTGGCAGGCGTGGAGGGAACACATCTGAGGGCTGCTTCGGGTCAGCCACGGGATAACAGGGCATCTCATGTGGTGGGCGAGAGAGGACTTTAAACATGGTCAGCTGTCAGGGCGCTGCCTGCATCGTATCTCTGGACACCTCTCCCTTCTGGTTCACACCGCTTCCATCCTCTCGCAACCCCTGTGACTCCCTCCCTGGTTACAGGTGTGCACACGTGGCTGACCGAACGTGCCAGCCAGTCAGTGTTGCTGGGATCAGCCTCCAGATGATCAAGGCTGGGGGTGGGTGGGGAGTGTTCCAGTTTGCCCATCCTGCACGTGGCCCACGGGGTCTCCCAGGAGCCCTGGGGAGGGAGTCTCGGCCGTCCGCAGCTGTACCCGCTCAGCACTGCACCTGCACGGCCGGTATCCTTTCCTTCTCTCCTTCCCTCCTTCCCACTCTTCCTGGCGCTTCTGGACTCACCTCCTGAACTGACCGCTCACACCCAAATCCTGGTCTCAAGGTCTCCTTCTGAGAGAACCCAAACTAAACAGGTGCTTAACTAAACGCGGAGGTAGTCATCATTTTCATCACGATTCCTGTCTACTCCGTTCATTCCTTTACAAGTGTTCCAGCTTACCTCGCACCTGCCCATCTGTCCAGCCACCTAGCATTGTCAGGCAAGCATCTATTGATCCGACCTAAATATTTGTCTATCGTCTATCTACCTTTCTATCTATCGAGAGAAAGAATAAAAATAGACACCTGAAATGTTAACAATGGTCACCACTGACTGACATGGATTACGCAAGAATTGACTGGGTGTGTGTGCCTTTGAGTGTTGTTCAATTTCTCTAAAACAAATATGTACTTTTATATTTAGAGAGAAACCGGAAATTTTTCTAAATGCTTACTTAAAAGACTAGAAACATCATCCTCAGCTCCCACACTTCACTGGCACACTCTTCCTTGGAAGGAATGACAATATAAATCCATGTGTTCGGCATCTTTTTTCATTAAAAGTGTCATTTCCCTTAAAAGAGAAAAAAGGAAGACAGAGAAAGGAATAATACAGCATTTCACTGACTAGCTAATGCAGTGTGAGTTGCTGAGACGGCGGAGGCCGTTTCGTTAGCTCTGTGTGGCATAGCCCCTCTCCTGCTGTTTGAAGACATTTACTACAGGAACACATGCCTCCATCACTCTGCCTCCACTATGAATTGTGACTCATCCCTGCCCACGCAAATCCACTAAACAGCCTCGGTGTGCTTCTCCATCAGTGACATCTTAGTACGCGGCACTGTCGACTACTTCCATGAAACACGTAAGTCACCAAGATGCTTTTCAATTTAACTCAGAGATTAAGCTTAAGGTATCTTTGTCACAGGCATCACACTGGTTAATGCGGCACAAGAAACTATGTGTATGTGACGAAGTGCCAGCTTCCTGTCTACTGGGTCTGTGCGTGGCGGAGCGGGGGCTGCTGAACGAGAAGCACAGAATCTTAATATCCTCCAGCTTCACGTTCAGCGTGGAACGGGAGACGGCTCCTGAGTGCTAGACCCAGGTGAGTCACTCCAGGAGTTTCCTGCTGTGTGGGGGGGTGGGCGGGTCTGTGTGTCACACAGGTGGGTTGAAAATCTTAGACTCTCAGGGTGGAGCCAGGCATCCGCTGGTCCTCAGCTAACACTAAGGCCCGAGGGAATCCACCACACACGTATTCAGTCACAGATGGGCGAGGGGCAAGCAAAGGCCCAGGACATGAGGCACAAAGCAGGGCCCGTCTGCTGCCACTCCCCAGGAATGGCAGCCTGAGGACGTGGTCGGGAAGGCAGGCAGCCTGTGGCCAGGCAAGGGTCGGGAATGCCTGTGAACACCTTCTCCACCGTCCTGCTGGAACACGACTCCCGTTACCTTCGGAATCGCATATAGTTAGTTGCCCACTCTCTTTGAAGAGGGTGCAGACACTCCTTCCCGCACAGCGGGCCAGTGTGACCAACAGCCAGTCCTGATGTGGATGTCTGTGTGATAACGCTTTGCAAGTGGAGAGTAGAGACGTAAGCCTGCTCCCGCGTGGCCCTGCAGAGGCTTGGGGTGGTGTCAGTGAACGCCAGAGGCCCTGCATTGGGAGGATCCCAGGGCCTGAGAAATAACAGTATGAAGGGCGCTGAGTGTGCAGGTCTGGCCGCCTTTCCCACAGTGCTTCCCCCGCTCAAGCTCCGCTTTGCCCGGCTCCCCCGGGGCCTCTGGCTTCACCTTCCCCCTTCCTACCCTCCTTTGGAGACAGGGACAAGTGAGGAGCTGGGAAGCAACAGGAGGCAGACAGGGCTGAGACAGTCCTCAGTCAGCATCTTGGGTCTGGCAAGGACACTCCAGGCAAGTGGCCCTGTGCAGCCCCCACTCTACTTGACCCTGCAAATCCAGTCTCCTCCTCCTGCATCCTGCCCCGGCTCCCAGGACACTGAGCCCTACTGTCCTCAGCATTCTTGAATCGGACCCACTTTCCTCATCCCCACAAGGCTACCGTCTGGGGGCTGCCTTTTCTCCTGGACAACCACTGCAGACATCTTCCCAACGGGTCTCTCTGGTGCCTCTCTTGACTTTCAGAGTCACTCTCTGTGGTGCTCGTAGTATGACATTTCTGCTCACGACTGATTGTAGCACCCTGTGACTCAGTACCCTTCAATGGCAAAACTTAAATCAGCCAGCAGGGCACATGAGTACCCTCACCAACTGACCAGCTGAACTGTGCCTGGCCAGTCCCTTCTCCTGCCCTGGGCTTCCTCTGATCGCAGTCCTCAGACTCCCATGCCAGAAACAAAATAATTTTCTACTAATTTGTTCTTCAACTTTGTCTTTTCCTTCTAGATTGCAGGACTCTAAATTGCTGTATTCCCCAAACATAGTAAATCATGTTTTTTAGAATATTAACTTGACCTTGCTTCTTACTCAAAATCTAAGGTAAAGACCCAAATTGTGATGAAATGAATTCAGCCGTGACAATGTGAAATCCCATCAGATCACCTGTGATCCTCAGGCAGGGTGGTCGCCCCAAGCAGACTGAGCTTGAAGCAGGAGGGCAGTCAGCCTCGTTGGAGAAGGGTAAGGAGGTTGCAAGATCATGAGCCCCCATATCCACCACCCTCAACACGCGTTCCCTCCATCTCTCCATCTCAAACATAAGGATTTTGCTCATCAAATGACCACCAACAATCATCCTGATGTGAGTGTTCTGTGTGTGTGTGAGAGAGAGAGTGGTGACAATCATTCCTCACACGCAGCCCTGGGTGCCTCCACCTACACCACCCTCGCTAGCATCTCTCTGCCTGTAAAATGCTTCCTCATCCTCTGAGACCACACAACCTGCCACCAGAGCATTCCTGTACATCTCTGCAGCAGGATTCCTTTGTTCCTTCGTTCATCCAATCCGTGCCATCCCTTCTCCTCTTGCAATCCTTAAGAGCCCCCGTGATGGGCTGTTGCCCTGGGATGAAGACGAACCATCTTAGCCTTTGGGCGACGAAGGCTCACACTGACTACTTCTTCCCTGTCGCTGGCCCTAGAAGTGAAGCACGTTGGTCCGATAACAGTGCACAGGCGACAAGCCAGTGCTCTAGGAGATTCTAGTGGACAGGAGACGATCGCGCACAAGAAGGGGCTCACCACGAATCATGGAGAATACAAAGATCATTTGGTATACGTTTTTGTATATGTCTTGTAACATTCGTATGTATTTTTTAGCTGTTTAGAAGAACCTCGATGGATTGCCAACTCACAACCGTGCATTTACTATAATCCTAATAAGTTAAAAAGTGAAATTATGATTTAAATGTGAATTTATTTATAAATGGGAGGATATTTCAATTTATGTTTTAATGAATTTGCATTTAATCTAAGCATGGAGGAGGATTTGTCAGTATAATAGTAAAATAAGAAACTACAATAGTGAAATCAATGGATTTGATTAGATATGTTACTTCATCATATAGGTTACATTGCAGGTAAAGTTGAAGAACCAAAACACCCTGGGTGAACATGTGCAATGTTTGGTAAGGAGCTCATGCCTCTGAACATGCAAGAAACTCATACATATGAATCAAAAATGCATTAAGCCCTCTGTGGACCAGAGCCCAGTGTTCGAAGTACTCTACAACAATATTAGCTCTTCACTGTTTGAATTACTGTTGATATTATTATCATTAAAATATGGGCAGAAAATAAAAAGTCCAAAGGTCATAAAAATAATGGTGAAACACATAAAGTAATGTCCATCCCCACTTGCTATCAGCAGACTCTAAATTCTTAACAGATAAAGTTTTCGTCTATCAGTTTATTAAGATTTAAAGTAAATGTCAGTATCAACAAAGGCCATTCAGTGTGTGGTAATAATTAATACTGTTTACCAAATGTTTTCCTTTTTTTTTTTTTTTTTAACTTCAGGGCACTTCCTTTGCTCTTGAAGGCAGGCGTGGCCAAGTGCTCGCTCTGAACAAGGGCGTGCAGGCGGCAGAGATGTAAGAGCCCCTAAACATTATGGCCGTATTCTCTTTCCCAGCCATGGTCAGAAGCAGCCTCCTTCACCTGGGTTCCCTGGGACAATGAAGAACAGAGACACCCCGCCAACCTTCAGTGGACGTGTAATATGAACACGAAAAGAACGTGTTTTGTGTGGTAAGCCCCTGGGACAGCAGTGTTTGTCACTGTAGCATAAACTAGCCTGTCCTGGTTGACGACACCCTTAGGGGGAATATAATTTGGAGAAGTCTTATGGAGAAGTCTACATAACAAGTTTTAAAGCATCTCAAATTTAGGTTGGCTGTTTCACATTCCCATTCATTTATTCCTTTATACATTCATATATTCATTAGAAAGATATTTCGTGAACTTGATGTATATCATGAAATGTGATAGATTTGGGGGAAACAAAAACAGCAGAACAGGTGTCAACACAAGATCTTCTAGCAATTTCCTGTCAAAGATTCTTTTCTAAGACATAATTACAAAATACAATCATAAATAAGTAAACAAAAACATGCAAAATGCACATTATTATCTATTATATTGGTTAGTTGGATATAAAGGAAATATACAGGCACAAGAGAATATTAAAATCAAATTTGTTCTCTTTATAGGATGAAATAGTCTGCTGTCATTTAAACTATACTTTTAAAATGATATTCATGAACACAGCAAGCGCTAATTGTATAATAATTAGTGAAGAAAGCAAAGTAGTATCCAAAGTATAGCATAATCTAAATTTTATAAAAGTATATGCATACAATAAAAAATGTAAAGTTGTATATGAAATTATTAAAATTGGTTATCTCCAGATAGAAGAAAAATGATTTTAGTGTTTTTTTATATATTCGTATGCAAAAGTTTAATAATGAACTTGTATTTTTTATTAAATTTTTTTTAAAAGTCATTAAAAACTGTCTACCAGTTTGCAGAGCTCTTGTGAGGATCAATCACATTTTTAGCGTGCTTACAATTTATGCATAACAACTACAACATTATTAAAACAAAACACAGATCTAACTCCAAAAGAAACAGAAGGATTAAAAAATAAATTGTAATCTGATCCAAAATGATAAAACTGTTTAGGAAAAAATATTTCCCATGGCTGAGTTCCCTGAAAAAGCGATTGGCTTTCATCCAGTAGGACTATAATATGCAAATAAAGTATAACGTTTGCATAATAATAGTCGACTTTCAGCCAACTCTCCGATTTTAAAACTGAGAACATGGAGCAAATAGAGATGTAATAACCGTTCTTTGCTGGAACCGTGGTGGAATCAATGTGGTGGAATCAGTTTTCAGTGAGCCACAAGAATGGAACAAAGTGGAAACTGTATCTTCTATTGTTGATGCGATTGTGCTGAAACTAACCACTTGAAGAGTGATGGTTTTTGTAGAACAAGACAGGAAGGGAAAAGGGAGTGGCAAGAAGGTGCTGTGTATTGCTATAAGGTGTTGGTGTTGTTGTTTTTACTGTTCAATTCCTGAAATACCTGCATTTAATATTTTGGTGAAAAGGGGGAAAAGTAATTAACACAAATATAAAAAGGTGAGATTTCAATATAGTTTTCCACATTAATAGATTAAAGGAGAAACAACATACTCTCTCCATCTCCATAGACACAGGAAAAAGACTTCATGGCCTGTAGCTGGCCATTCACCATTTAAAAAACATATGATCCTTTACATTCCGGGAATGAAAGGGATCTTCTCTGGCAAGTAAGGAGTACCTACTAAAAACCTGCAATAAACATGACACTTTGTGGTGAAATATGAGAAGCATTCTATTTAAATCAGAAATAGTATCATGTTGCCAATCTCACACACCGGTATTTAAGATGGTATTTTGTTGCTCTAGTGGAAAACAATACAAAAAAGCACTTAAAACCAACGAAAAGGAGGAAATAGTGTTGCCATAAGAAGAGCATGTGGTTGTCTGCACAGAAAAATTGAGGAAATGAATGGTCAGACTTTTAGAAACAATACAATTTGCATGAGGCTGATGGACACCAACTGACACTGAAAGATGGATATTTCCTTTACATCAGGGATAAAAGAGTTTAAAAATAAGTGCGATATAAAAAAGATACTGTTCATGACAGGAAAAACACAAACAAAAACCAAAACTATGCCACGAGATTAAATTACTTTTAACAAAAAATGTACAGGTCCATTAAGTATGAAAAAGATAGTGAAAGACAGAGAAGATCAAATCAATGAAGCGAACTGTCCCATTCATAGGTAAGAAGACCCAGTAAGGCATGTTGATTCTTCCTAAATTTGTGTATAAATGTAAAACAAAGTCACTCAAGGTCTCAGCAGTAATATTTTTGTGAAAGCTAACAAATGAATTCAAAAATTTATATGGAAAATTAAAGGTGCGCGAATACCTAAGATGCTTTCAGAGAATCAGAACTAGCAGAGGAACTGTCACAGCAGATATGAGGATGTGTCATAAAAGCATGTGGTCCAACCACGTGATACTGGTGAAGGAATAAACAAAGTTGAGAGGAGTACAATGGAGCCACACACACATAATAAAATAAAATAAAATAAAATAAAATAAAATAAAATAAAACAGAAAATAAAATTAGACTCTTAATTTACACAATACACAAATATTAATTCCACTTAGGTTAAGAAATTTAGTGTGGAAAAGAACTCTAAGAAAATCCTCCCCATCCTAGTTTTTACAAAGTTATTCTTGTACAGTTTGTTAAACTACACAAAAAATAGTCTCGAGTGAAAAAAATACAGCAAATTTGATTATTTCAAAATATAAAACTCCTACATCTCAAATTACACCATAAATGTTTAAAATACAAGTGACAGGCTGGGAAAGGATAATCTCAGGGTATGTAACAGGCAAGAGATATGTATGCGTAATAAATGAAGAGCTTTTAGAAATCAGGAAGAAAAGTGTATGAAAGCTCAACTCACAGAAAAAATCCAGCAGATCTATGAAAAGATGCTCCACTTCACTAATAACCAGAGAAATGCACATTAAAACAGCAAGAAATACCATTTGTATAAAAGAGAGACAGGCAAGAAGTAAAAAGCAGGATAGAGTAATGTCTTGGCCAGACAGCCAGGGAAACGGGCTTCTCTGCTCTGCCTGCTGGGAGTCTCAATAGTGCAGCTATTTTGCAGACAGCGTGTCAGCATCTTGGAAAATTTAACAACGTGCTTGCCCTGTGAGCAAGCAATTCCACTTCTGGACATGTAACCTAGATGATTATTGCACATGCACAGAGCAGATATGTATAAGAATGTCTATTCTAGCATAGTTTGCAATATCGCAAGGTTGGAGACAAAGTGTCTATGAGTGGGAGAACAGATCAACAACATGGTACCGGTCAGAGAGCGCTGACTCTGCAGCTGTGTTTATCTTGCTATATTAGTGCAGAAATACCTCAAAACCAAAACGGAGAAAGAAAAAGCAAAATGGACATCACTAAGTACGGTGTCATATCCTCTAATTGATAGAGGGCATAAATTGATAACGGAGACAAAAGAGTCTATAATATTAAGAATGCAATCTGTGTATCTATACACATAAGAAACAGACTAGAACAGAATAGTTTTTTGTTTGATGCTTGACCCTTAGTACAGAAGTTGGCAGTACACAGGCCTAAGTTTAGCTGTATCTTTACCACTAAATGTCTTGAAATAGACTTCAATCAAATAGTATGCAAATGTCAGCAACTGTTCATTGCAAATGGTAGAAGTATGGGATTTTGTTTTCCTATTCTTGGTCATTATTTCCGTTTTTAAATTTTTTAAAAATAAAATTATGAAAAATCTCTAATTGTCAAAACAATGTCACATTGGTGTGGTTTGTTGGAGCCTGTCCTTTTCTCTAATGTCTCATGCATATGGCTTTTATGCTTTTGATCTTCCAGTCATCCTTAATAAAACTTCAAAGTCATGTTGGAGCCATTTAAACTATTCAGTAGGCATCTGAGAAAGGAAAACTCAATTGGAGTCCCGGGGCTTTAAAATATGTTTAGCTTTGATAATATTTCATGTTCATATGAATCCTTTCATCCCCAGAATAGACAGCTCTTCAGACACATTAGCGCAAGGGCCCCCACAGTCCCCCCGCGAGGTGGGATGTTGCTGGCCTTGTTTAGAAGAATCCAAACAGTGATCCATTTAGATGCTATGGAAGCCTGAAAAAGGCAAGATCCAGTCCCCAGGTCCACGATACCTGGGATATGCAGCCATGTGATTTGGGATAATTCCCTCTTCATTCATAGTTCCACACCCATCTTCTTCATTATGCATGCTTAATTTCTCAATTCACAGTTCCATGATTATCTTTTCCAGCTCTTTCCCCTTAGCCATTTTCAGCTTTCTTTTAAGAGGAACATACCTAGAACCTTTTAAAAAGTTTAACACAGTGACTGCTTTGTTGGTGTAGTATCACATTACGATCACTTCCCTGCCTCTGACGCGGGTCCTCCTTCCCACCTGTTGTTGAGTTTCCCTGGGAATAGGTACGTTTCCCTTTTGTGATGCAGGTGCATTAGAATCTGTTGTAGTTTTTGGTAGGTTGCCATAGAGAGCTGTAAGATCTCTTGCCAGGAAAAGTATGTGTATGTCCAGGAATGGGAGTAGATGAAGCAAGTATTTGCCACGCAAATTAACTCTTTACGTGACTAGATGCATTGGTAAAACGCCATCTTCCATGTCAATTTGTGGGGTGTAGACTTGGCTAGAACAAGTCCCCAGGGCTTGTCTGGGTGGGGATTCCCCAGGAGCATTGCCTAAGAGTCTAAAAATGACCCACATCATTATTTCTCACCTCTGTTTCTAAATGTCCACAGACTTTACGTCAGGGATGAGAAATGAGTGACAAAGGAGAGGACATTGAAGGAAAAGTTTTTCAGACATTCAGGATGACAAACGTTTGCATATGCCTGCGTGTCTCCTCCTCTGAGCTTTTTCCTTTTGGTTAAAGGGAGGCTGTCGCTATTCTGTGGCCGTATGCTTTTCCTTTCATGAGGTTAAAGCTCACAACCATTTCAAAGAAGCAGCAGCTCACAGTAGGTGGCTGGAGACAGGACAGAACCTTGACCAACCACTGGGACATAAGGTCCATGAGGCCTGGGACTTGGTCAGTCTCGTTGACTGAGAGTAGGATCAGGGATATGGTATCAGGGATCACCTATATAAATATTTGGTGAACCAGTGTTAACAATTGAAGGGCCAAAATACAAGTATGCTTCCTGAGACTTCCTAGTAAGTTCCTGCAAAAGGTGTGTGTGTGTGTGTGTGTGTGTGTGTGTGTGTGTGTGTGTGTGTGTGTGTGTGTGCGTGTCTTGAATGGCCTGCCTTTTTCATGCCGGTTTCTCACTCTAACAGATGTGTTTTTAATGGTCTTGAAACCAGGCTGCAGGTATTCAAATATATCCAGCCCAGGCAAATCTCTAAACAAAACCTAAATAAACCATTCTGGACCCAGAGAGTTATTTTGTATGCACATCTGAGCAGCCAGCCGGCCGTCCTGCAGATCGGCGAGCAGTGTTCTCAGAGCAGCATTCTAATGTGCAGCTGCGCTGGGCCAGCCTGGCAGGCCGGGTGGAAGGAGCCCTGGGCCAGCCCCATCCCATCCATCAAGCCCATAAACTACACCAGAGCAGAGCTGAATGAGGCTCAGATCACGAACAATTCGGTCTTGCTGTTACTGATGTCACGCGTGCTGGCAGACGATCCCCGGGTATTGGGCATTTATATGCCTCCAGCTCCCATTATCTGTCCCCATCATGTGCTTTTCCTCTGCTCCTGGCCCCCTCTCCTGTGCTGCATATGTGTTGTAAAGCTGAGCATGTGGCCTCTGCTAAATGGTGTGTGGCTCATGCACGAACAGCCCTGAATAACCACGTGCAGGCCGCGCCAGCGCCCTCCTGCCTGTGACTTAGCGCGCGCTTCTGTCAGCACTCCGCGGTTCAGTCCTGGCCCACGAACCGCCCTCACGTGCTCTCCCGACTGCACATGTCACGCAGCCTAGAGCCAAGCCCCTCCGTGTGCAAATGTTGATTCACCTTTGCCGCGAGCGGGCTGTGTCTTCACTCAGCACGGGCCTCGGAGGTGAACGTCGCCTGGTAGAAATAGGTGTCGCTTCTATTCATTGTTTTGAAAACAACCGTGCCACGGAGTGATGAGTCTGCTTCTGTTTCACGCTAGTGGGGAGTAAACAGATTGGACCATCAGGCTGGGTAGCTCAGAGATTTGGTCACAGACATTCATCACAAAGTGGTGGCGTTCAAACCTGATTCTCGGCCACAGAGATTGCAAAGCCAAAGGCTCTGGAAGCTGCTGTCCGAGGGTTGGATGCATTTGCCAGCCCTCCACGCCACTCCTGCCCTGAAAGACCCGCCTGCTCAGCAGGGCTGTGGCTCCAATGCAGGAGAACGGAGCGTGTCCCGCTGTGGCCCGCGCGTTGCCAGCACCCAGTGCGTGATGTCCGTACCTGTGAGTGGAGGGGAGCGGGCGGGAGGCGGTCAGCTGGGGGCGGGGAAAATGGAAGGAAGAGGAGGGGTCATGGTCCCTGTCAGCAGAGCTGCTGGTGCGAGAGCCTCAGGGGACTGGCCCAGCCTGCTCTGGAGGAAGTTCAAGTGGACGGTTAGCCCGTGCCCCTCACGCCACCAAGCAAGCAGCGAGCCCGGTATTTGCTCCTGCAGGCTGAGCAGGGGAAAATGAATGATATTTTCACAGCGTCGCACATCTGCCCACAAATGCTCATAGACACAGTGAATCAAAAAATCCCATAAAGGCTTTGGCAGTTATTAAAAAAAACACCAGGTCTGGACTTTAAAATATTCTCAGGGACAAGATTACTGTCCATTACTTCATGCGGGGCATTTTCCAAACTCGTCCTCTTTTAGCTGTCACAATAATCCTGTGGGAAATTGTGCCAGTCAGGATGGGACCAGTTTTGCTGAGGTGACAGCACCAAGCCTGGAGGTTTATCTCTCCTTCACAGTCCGCTGGCTGGTATGCCTCTGGCTTTCTAAGGCAGGGACTCTGAGGTTTAGTTTAGTGTCCCAGCTGCTCTAATCTCGTGGCATTCCCATGTCAACACCGGCTTCCTGATCATTGTTGCAGGGGGAGAGAACACAGAGAATCATGAAACAGTCCTTAACAGTTTCCAAAAGAGTGACACATTGCATCGGCTAAAATAAAACACATTCCACCCTTCTGCAGGGCTGCAGAAGGAACAGAAAACTGGGTATCTTGGGAAGTGTTGGGAACAGGTCCCAGTGACACATGATCTCCTCTGTCCGACGGGAGAGTGTGCACTTTGCTTTGTGGCACAGACACTGAGTGGTAGACCCCCGCTTCGGAAACAGATTGTTCTCACCCTCTCGTGCACGACACTCATCTGACTTGTCTGCATGTGCCATGTGGCTTGGGGGCCGTGGCTGCATGTGGCATAGTCATCACCCCTTCTCCTCAGTCACAGTCTCCTCTTGGCTCCCCGGCTCCTGCACTCCTGGTCCTCCTGTCCTTGCAGGGTCCTTTCCCGGTTCTTGCTTGTCTGCTCTGACTTGGAATGTGTGCATTCCCCATGTCCGGAAATGCTTTCTTTATAGTCTCTCTTCTCTATCTGACATCTACACAGCTTTCTCTGTCCCCTATTTTAGATCTTTCCATCAATGATCTCTGCGTTAACCTCACTGCAGTCAGACAGCATCCTCTGTAAGACATGAATCTTTTTCAATTCATGGAGATTTGTTTGATGGCCCAGAACGTGACCTTTCCCGGCAAATGTCCCATGTGCATGTGAAAAGAATGTGTATTCTACTATTGGTGGATGGAGTGTCAATTATGCTGAGTTGATTGATCGTTTTGTTAAAATCTTCTATATCTTAACTGATTTTTTGTCTATTTCTTACGTCAATTATTGGGAGTGGGCTGTTAAAATCTCAGAGTATAGTTGTGGCTCCTTCTATTTTTCCTCATAGTCCTACCACGGTTCTCTCCTTTCCCTGTCTTTTGGAGCTCATAGACATTCAAGACTGATACACTGTCTTGATTAATCGACCCCTTTATTATTATTATCTTTGCAACTTTCAGTAATCTTTACTCTAAAATCTACTTCAATATTAGCATAGCCACTCCGGGTCTCCAGCTTTCTTTTGATTGGTGTTAGCTTTGTGTCAGTGCTTCTGACTCTTTCCTTTTAGCCCATTCATGTCTTTTTTATTTAAAGTGCTTTCCTGTAGATAACACACAGTTGAGTCTTGCTTTTTAAATCCAGTCTGACTACCTGTCTTTTAATTAGAGTAGTTAGATTTATGTTTGATAAGACAATTGCTATGGTTAATTTTAAATCTGTTGTCTTGCTATTTGTTTTCTATTTCTCCCAGCTGTTTTTATTCTGACTTT
>RJWJ010031416.1:0-19236 GCA_004363605.1 Indri indri
AAAAAAAAAAAAAAAAAAAAGATAAAATAAATACGACCAAATTGCCCTTTGCTCAAGAATCAAACTGCCCTGACTTACGAGAATTGACTAGTACATTCTGAATTTTAATGAAAATAATATTTGAGACAGGAAGAGACCTTAAAGATCACTTGGTACAACTTCCTGTCATTTTATTTTTTTTAAAAAACACTACCACATCGAGGTCCAGAGATGTTCTGAAACTTGAGAGTACACATTTTCCAGCAAGCCATGGTCTCCTTTAAGTTTTTTCTAATGCTCTTTCCTCTCTGAAACTCAGAGACTCCGTGGTGTACATCTGTCCTAGTCATAACTGAAAAAGTATGTTGCCATTGCATCTGAGTTTTAGATGTCCTTTAGAATGCAAACTCCTTGAGGACAGTGTTTCTTATTTGTTTTGTTCCCTACTATATCCCCAGTGTCTATAACAGGGCCTCCCAAATAGTAAGAGCTCAACTCATCTTTGTCAAATGATTAAATGGTTTTATAGGATGGTAAGGTCATGAGTCACTTACATGGGAGGAAGATTGCCTAAAGTGGGTAAAAGTATTAGTTGCTGGCTGATTGGTTGTACACTTTGAGTCCATGCCTTAGGACTTAAGCTTTAAACTTGCCTTGTGTTCATACTTCTAGTTATTCCAGGTCCCGTATAACTAATTTACCTTTGAGTGGATCATATGGTCTACTGCATGTTTCAGTGGACAGTAGGTTCTCTTATCAGTCAACAGAGTATTTATTTTTGCTGCATAGCCTTGTTGTGAGAGTCAAATGAGATGATGTGAGTGAATATACTCCGTGAACCATAAATTGCTCCACCAGTGTGGCATACCACTAGTATTTCTGTGTATGGACAAAGATACCATTCAACTCCAACAAGACTCAGAGAAATCAACTCCCGTGAGTAAGATGGTTCAACAGTCCTTTAACTTCTATTAATGCTTTTAGTCTCCAAACTTGACTCCCATAAACTTGGCTTTCACTTGGGAAAAAAATTTGAGAGGAGAAAGAAATCAAGCAGCTAAGACAAGATGAAAGGAGCTAAAGAGGGAAGTTTGGAAAGATTTTCTTCTCAACGCAATAGAATGAAACTAGAACTGTCCCAAAAGGCCCCCAATGAGGTGTTACCTTTCTCCCATCCAAGTAGTAACCAGGCCTGACCCTGCTTAGCTTCCAAGATTAGATGAAATCAGGCATGTTCAGGGTGGTATGACCAAAGATGAAATAAGTGTTTCTTTTTTTCCTCACTCTACCCCACCCCACACAGAATCCCACAGTCATTTGTCATCTTGCATTCCACATAAATAAGTTTCTTCCTTGTTCTACCAAGTTGATTTTGTGTGTAGTTTTCTCCATCAATGTGGAAAATCCCAAGAATGACTGAGTAAGATGTTTGAGACTGGAATGTCCAAACTCTAACTTTCTTCTGTAAAATCTGGACTAAGAAATAACCACAGAAAATGAGGGTGGTATATGTAAACGTCACTCAAGCAACAAGGAGTTCACACACATAATGGTTACAGGACCATTCATTTTGTAACCCTTTTAAGGATAGGGAAGGGGCTTTCTGAAAGTTTCTAAGGAAAGCCTGGAATGTAAAATTCCATTTTGGGCTAAAATCAATAAACATTACTACTGATATAAAATGAAGATTGATCCAAACCCTCTCAATTAAAGAATTATTATTTCTACTACAATCTCATTGTATAAAAATATCAGAAAATATACATAGAAAAAAAAACTTAAAGTGATCTTTTGGCCATTCATCAATAACTATGGTTATCTGTTTTTAACATTCAAAACTATGGTTGTAAACTTTAGTTATGTGTTATTGCAAATATTAAAAATTTAAAAGCAGTATATATTGTACATAATGTTTTATAACTTGCTTGTCAAGTGAATTCTTAAAAATATATTTGAAATATTTCCCATGTTTATAAACATTCACTTTTTTCTTTTAAATAACTTTTATTATAAAATATTTCAAATATATATAAACGTAGAGTAATATAGCCAATACAAAAGTATTCATCACTCAGGTTTGACAATTGTTGACATTTTGCTATATTTGCTTCAGATTAGCTTTTAAAAATAAGAATAAAGTGTTACGGAAACTGTTGAAGGCATGCTTTTAAGTCTTTCTGACTCTTTCCAGTCCCCTACCCTACCCTGTGTAGATTTTTCATTCATACTTTTATTCTTTCACTATATATGTCCATAACCATATATAGCATTACTTCGTGTATTTTTTAATGTATATAAATGGTTTCTGGTTGCATGTATCCTTCCACATCTTGTGTCTCTTGTTAATTATCATGAGTCTGATATCTATCTGTGTTAATGTATATGAATTTTATTCATTTCATCTATCTTACGGTGTTTACTGTATGAATAACATATATATTTTCACAGCATCATTTTCCCTGACTTCAAAGCATAACACTTTGGAGTGTGCCACATTGACTTTAACCATTCCTCTATTGTTGGATGTTTAGGTTTTATTCAAACTTATGAAATTTTATATAACCCTTCTAGGAATATTCTTGTAGCTCTACCTTTGCGTACATCTTTCATTATTCTTCCAGGATAAATTCCTAAAATGGTTATTGGTGGATCGGAAGGTATATACATTTAGCAATTCTCTCCCTGTATTTCCAAATATATGTATAAAAAAGGTATAAATTTATACTTCTGCATTAGTATGTGACAATGTATTTTCTTTTCCAATTTGATATATAAAAATGGATTCTCATTTTAATGTTACTTCATTTGATTATTAATAAGATGTAACTTGTCACATTTATTAATCACATATTTCACTTGTAATTTGTGTGTGTTCTTTGTCCATTTCTCAACTAGCTCGTTGATCTGTTTTTTTCCCTGTTATATTAAAGTAATACTTATAATCCAACTCTTTGACCTTTTCCAAAGGCTAAACTATTTACCACAGTTTAGAAATTTTATGAAGTAATGTCTATTAATTTTTTCTTTATGTTTTCTGCCCTTGATAGCCTATTTCAAAAGCTGTTTATCCACACCTTAAAAACTCCTATTTTTCCACATCTCTTACCATAATCTGTATATAAGGACCTTTAATTCATTACGCCTGAGGCCAATATAACCCCACTATTTACTGAGCTTTGATTTGGTTGGATAGTAAAGATACAATCCAGGTCGTGGATAACACTGAGGAAGACAGGGGTTTCCTCATAATTTTTTCACAGCTTATGAATTATTTGTATAGATATTGAAGATATGAACCTACTATTTAACTTGCTATCAAGAGAGCTATGGAAGCTATCAAGACACAAGGAAACTTTAGCTACCAGAAGATCTTAGCACATTTCTTCTTTACCCTTTTACTCTCATTTTGTACATGCTATTTGACTCATGAATTTAAATAATAATCGTTTCAATCATGTAATATTTTGACATAAATAGCTTTCATGATAAGAGAACACTTTCATGGTATTCCCCTCTTCCTGTATAAAGAAATACTTCCTTCTCAGCCCAATAATATATCATAATTTTTCAAATAAATCAGTGTATGCCTGTACATGTACCTGTTCATTGCTGAGGGTTTTCAGCATGTATAAAAACAGAAGAAAACTTTAAGAGAGGAGAAGTGCCCTTTTGAACATCAGTGTCTTTGCTACTTGTTTGGAAAAAAAAAAAAAACACGGAAAAAGAATGAGGTTAGGATTTACAGTAGCTGATTTTAACAGTTGTATCTGAACATACATTTCTTAAAAGGAAACTATTAGGAAATTTCACACAAAGTTTTATACAAAGTGTTTTTTCATTTTGTTTTCTGTGCACTTTCTAGCTAGATTTTGTTTGATGGTTACCATTAACTTTGAAATTATTTTAAAATTTTAATCAACTCTTATCATTTAGGTACATAACTCTCAAAGCATAAAATAATGCTCAATAACGTGAAAGGACACAAAAAGTAGTTTCCTACTCCATTTCTTCCCAATGTCAAGTTCCACTGCCCAGAGTCTGGCCAATTTTTCTGGCTCTTTCCCTCAGTATTTACTTAGTATTTCTAAATAATGTGCTTATACTGCTATTTCTTAGTGTTTTTATTTTATGCCATATTTATTGACTTTCTGAGATGATAAACGAAAGCATAGATCTCCCAAACACCTTCAACTTCTCTTTCACGCTTCCAATAAGCTTATATTACACTTTTGCTGTTACATCAATAATCAATATTTATATTCTTATGACCATGGGAATATCCTGGACTGTTGAGCTAGGTAAGGATTCTACAAGATTCTCCTCTGTTCTACTACTTTGTTGTACAATCATTCCTTTTTCATAGAGACACTCATAGCCTTTTTTTTTTTTTTTTGCCTTTTTTCTTAGGTTATCTATTATATTTCAAAAATGTTCCAAAATTGTTGTCACATGTTTATTGACATTTTGCATTACTAAATTACTAAAAACCAGCAGCAGTTCCATTCCCCTTCCACCTTCTGCCTGAGACTGCTCCTGGCACCTTCGGTCCCCTCCTCCAATCTAGACCAGCTGCTCTCAGGGTCAGCTGTACAGTTCACCATGAAACTTCTCTTTGTCATTCTCCTTTATCTTATCCTACGTTTTCTGATACTATGTCTCTCTCATTCAGTTAACTCCTTATTTTGTGAAAGCACAACTTCCAGTAGCTTCTTAAAAGAGAAAGATAGAGAAGTATATGCTTTGGTTCCTTCCATTTCTGTAGAGACTTTAGTCTCACACTGATTGATAACTATGGTTAGGTAGAGAATAGCAGGTTAAAAAATATTTTACTCAGAAGTTTGAATCTATTGTTCCATTGTGATTCTTAAAAGTCTGCTATCATTATGAATTCAGAGCCTTCATGTGTAGCCTGATTTTCTCTCCAGAAACTTTTAGAATCTTTTCCTTGTTGCTGATGTTCTGAAATTTTGTAAAGATATAGCCTTAATTTTTTTTTTTTTGTCTTGGACCCTCAGGGTTCCCTTTTAATCTGGAAATATCTTTCATTTCTGAGAATTTTTCTTGTATTATTTCTTTGATAATTTCCTCTCCTCCATTTTCTCTGGCCTATTTTTCTAGACCAAGACTTATTTAAATATTGGATTTTCTGTATCGTTCCTATAGTTTCTTGAAAAACTTCCATCTCTTTTTCTGTTTGGTCTAATTTCAGGGAGGTTTCCTTATCTTCAAATTGAAATTAAAAATTTTTTATCACATTTTAAATTATCAAGAGCTTTTCTTTTTTTTGTCACTTTTTCGTAGCCTTCTGTTCTTGTTTTGTGGGTACAAATGCTTCTTTTATCTCTCTGATGATTCTCTCTCTCTCTCTCTCTCTCCACACACACACACACACACATACACACACATAAACATGTGAATATATACATATACATATGTATATAGGTACATATCCACATAGCTATATATACACCTATGAATATATATATGTATAGACATATATGTATGTATGTATATATGTGGATATGTACCTATGTATGTATGTATGTATGTATATATTTACATGTATGTGTATGTATGTGTGAACAGTAAGCCCTTGATTCCATTGGTAGGTTCTTGGAAAATGCAACTTTACACAAAACGACATATAAAGAAACCAGTCTCGCCATAGGCTAATTGATATAAACAAGAGTTAAGTTCTTATGGAGTATTTCTGGTCACGAAAACATCACCCAAATTCTAAATAAAGAACAAAATGTGAGCTATACATACATTTAAGAAAGATTAATAAAAATGAGTAAGGTAAGTATTTAGCCAGTTTATTTCAGTTCCCAGTCACAGGTGACCAGAGCGTATCCCCGCAGCTCAGGGCACCAGACGGGAGCCAGCCATGGACAGGATGCCATTCCACGGCAGGTGTGCTCACACACACACTCACTCACACTGGGACCGTATAGACATGCACATAATGGGCGCATCTTTGGGATGTGGGAGGAAACCAGAATACCCAGAGAAAACCCAAACAGACATGGAGAGAACATGCAAACTGCACACAGACAGTGGCCCCAGCCGGGAATTGGTCAAGGTTATAATAAAACAATAGTGAACAAAATGACTAGGACCTGGTGTGTGTGTGTGTGTGTGTGTGTGTGTGTAGAGAGAGAGTGAGAGAAACAGAGAGAGAATGAATGAGGCCACCAGTATTAAAAAAAGATAATGCAGAGAGATGAAATCATCATCTAAAAACATGCAGCTCCTTTCTCTCAACAGGTGTGAGGTTTTCAAGGCAGCAGTTGGGAGGACTTGGGTAGGATGGGAGAGGGGCCCTGGGTGCCAACTGCTATCACGGACTTTCAATGAAACCCACTGCTTCCCACCTCACCCCTGACTCCTGCCTTTCCTGGATCCTTAGGCTTCTTAGTCTAACCGTCTCAGGACTTGCAGGGAACTGGCTACCTTAACACAGGTAGTCACTGCTAAGGTACACAGTCATGGACTTTCCTTATTCAAAGGTGCATTGGAAACTCCAGTCGGCTGATGTCTTTGCTCTCATTATTCTATATCCATGGATGAATATATTTTTTTAAATTTCTCTTATATTGGCAGGGTTTCTGAAAAAAGAGAAACTATATATATGTGAATAGTTAATCTGTCATTAAGATCATGGACATTGTTTGCTTAATTTTTAAATGAAACAACTACAAGCATGTTGAAAAATACATACCATCAGTGAATATAATTTGTGCTTATCCACATGACACCAAAAATCTGCCTCAAAAGTGAAAAATTTAGCAAAAAACGTGGTTTTATCTGTATGGTGCTAAATAATGAATTTTAAAAATTATTTTCTAGTTTCCCAGGACCCCACAAAATATTGACATTATCGTTGATTTCTTTTTCTTCCTATTCCACTTCTCTTTGTAAAGTCCATTGCTTACAGTTCTGCAATATCTTTTTCACACATCCCTCTTTCTATTTGCATTGTTGCCTTCCTAATTCCTCCCTTAAATATTGCTCACCCAGATGATAACAGTAGTTCCCTATCTGTTCTGCCCACATTAATTGATTCCTTTAAGAGATACGCAGTGAATGCCTACTATGTTCCCCTTGGTGCTACAGCAGTGAACAGCAGCAAAGACCCTGTCCTCAAAGAATCCGTCTTTGTAGGGAGACACAGACCAAACATATCTGTTCTCTCTTAATCTATCCTGCTCATCAGCAACCCTTTCCTAAAAATCATGGGGGTGATTATGTTACCATTTAAAAACCTTTGGTGGTTCTGTCTCCGAAGTTAAGATGCATCATGGACTTGTTCTAAAATCCCTTTCTAGACCAACATTCCCCAACCACTTTCATTTTTTTCATTTGGTTGAGAAAACTCTGGCACATTTCCAGTTCCCAAACATTCCTAGTCTTCCCCCACCCCTTTCTTCTCAAAGCCGTTCCTTCTACAGTGCAATGTCACCGTGATGGGCAGAATTCTCGGATGGTCCCAGGGTTCTCACCCTCTGGCACACACTCTTTGTATAGTTGCCTTCCCTTGAGTAAGCAGAAGTTGTGAATATGATGGGATGTCACTCCTATGGCTTGGTTACTCATCCATTGACTTTGAGTTAATCAAAAGGGGGACCATCTGGGTGGGACTGACCTAATCAGGTAAAGTGCTAAAGAGGAACTGGGCCCCTCCTAAAGTCAGAGAGATTCCTCCTGCTGATCTTGAAAAAGCAAACCGCCAGGTTGTGGAGGGAGCCACACAGCAGGGAACAGCAAGTGGCCTCTAGGAGCTGAGAATGACTCCCAGTTGATAGCCAATAAGTGGGTGGGGACTTAGTCCTACAAGTGCAAGGAACTGAATTCTGCAACAGCCTGAGTGAGCTCAGATGAGGAACTCAAGCCTCAAATGACACTGCAGCCCTAACTGACACCTTGATTTTATCCTAGCGAGATCCTGAGCAAAGGGCCCAGCAGATCTAGTTCCTGATCCACAGAAGCTGTGAGACAATAAGTCGGTGGTGTTGTAAGCAGCTAAGTTGGAGGTAATTTTTTAGGCAGCAATAGAAAATGAATACAGGCACTCTCCAATTTCACCTAGAAATATCCTACCCATCCATCAAGACCCAGTTTAAATGTTTATCTCCTTCGTGTTTGCCCTGATGTCCCCATCCAAAAGTGACCTCTCTGTCCCTAAATTTCTACGGGACTTTGCTTCTCTCTGATGGCATTCCCTACTGTTATCACAGCTATTTGTGTATGTCTTATTTCTCCTGAATTGTAAGTTCCCTGAAAGCAGAGATGGCCTTGCACATGAACATCTGCATATGTTGTGTAGAATCATTTGACCAAGTATTCACTTTTATCAAGTAAAACATTTCTCAGGCATTAATGAGTTAAAGCTTCAGCCTTCAGCTTCACTCTGGTTTTTCTTATGCTTGTGAGTAGCTTCACATGAGTTAGCACAAGTACAGAATTTTGTGACCTGACCCTCCCTAAAACAGCCACCCAAAAGGCTAATTTCTTTGTCAAAGAGTAAACAACATGCAAATTCATCATATTTAAAATCAACTTTGAAGGTCATTAAAAACAGATTTATGAGTTTGAAAATTTCCAGACAAGCCAGGTAGCCTTTAGACCCTCCCCGGGACGCCTTGATCCTTGCTGGACAGATGCACGGTTTGTTTGCGACCATTGCCATCCACCCGTGTGCTCCCTACATCCTAACACTACAGTTTGCCTCACCTGTGCGTGCTCCAGTGGGTTTAAATAATAAATTATGAGGAACCCAGGCTTGGAAAACAGTCTCCCCCAGCAGTGGAAGCGTTATGGCCAGACTTGGTTAATTGAAATCATGCATCCAACTAAGTTGCCACTCTGATGCAATCTGACAAAAATGATCATAGGATAAAATTGCCTCTTGCTGATCCCCACCTATCTTACATTTCAACTTGCAGCAAGATTGAAGCAAACTGCTCCAATTTACTGCTCCCGACCTGCTGATAATGGACACTTTGCCGTGCACTCTCCCTTCATTACTGCTCAGGTCAGGGCTGTTAACAGGGACTCTTGCCACTTTTGACAGATAGTCACTACCAAGATGAATGGCGGTAGCCACATGACCACTTAGGACCAGGCCTTCCCTCTCCAGCACCTTCAAAATGCCTTTCTTAAAAAAAAAATAATAAAAATAAAAATAAAAGACCACACTTCACTGTTTAACTCTTTATTAACTAGGAGAATCAATAGAAACCAGGCATTTGTGACCTGGTGATTCCTTTACTGCAGCGCTGCAACTATTTCAAAGAAACCATTTAACAGCATTTAAAAAAGAAACTTTCTAGTGAAGCTGCCTTTGTACATTTTGTTCTGTTGGGGAATAGAAATTGGGCTGTAAATTGAATTCTTTGAGGAGGGAGGAAATTATTGGCCCAAAGTCTCAATGGTGCTAAATCCTATGAAGACATGGCTACTTGTCTGAGTTAAAATGGGCTGAAGAATAATAAAAATTATTTATTAGGAAAAATAGGCTATTTTTACCACACAGATGAATGGAACCTGAGAACCTGGTACTCCATCTATTCAATTGTTCATGAACAACCTCTCACGAAGAACTTTTTAACAGTAATATTTCCAAATTATTCTGCTTGTTTTTAGAAAGAAAAAAAAGACGAGGGGAGAGGATAACGCATGTATCATTCCAAGCCATTTTCTTTAAAAGACACACCACAGTTTAGATAGTAAGTGCTTAATGAATAAGTTTTAAGAGCAAGCTAAGTGGGAATAGAGTCCATATGTTTTATGTTTCTTAAGGCTTATAACTTAATTCTGTTTATAAACTAAACACAATTTATATAGAATGCTTTAGTTTACATCTAATTCCTGATATGCCCATTCATTTTTGCATTTGACAAACAGTCAAATGAGCTCTCACAACTCTTATTAGATTTACATCGCATTGTCTAATTCACTTTGCCTCATGAAATTAGATGAACTATTAAATACCGTAATCTGTTATCCACCATTAAAATTAATTCATTTTCATGTCACTTTAGAACTAATGAATTGTCTAGAGATAGTCTCATAAACTACATAGCATAGTGGGAAAGCTATTTTATTCCCCATCATTTCTAGTAAGGTTGAGCAGGGCTATGACTTTGCCGGTTTTGCTCTCAGCAGAAATCTCAAAACATAATTATTCCAACACCGTTACTTTTATTACTTTACAATCATGCTTGCAAATGATGTAGCTATATTCAATAATTATACTTCACGGATAAAAGCCACATTTATGAAAAAGGTTTTGAAGATGTAGATGATGCTTAACATTGCTCTGGGACAGGTTAGTTTGTCATATGGAAGGATATTTCCAGGTATAGTGTGGTGTTGCCATCAGGATAATATAATTTGAATGGACATGCCATTAAAAAGAAATAAGACACTACCAAATAGCAATAGTCATAAAGTTAAATACATGGATAGCATTTTACCGTGTGGCCTGAAAAACAATCTTATTTGGCATTTTGGTTCAAAGATTGCATAGCTATATTATAATAGTAGTATCTCATGGTTATTGAAAATTTATTATGTGCCAACCACCATGCCAAGGATTTTCAACATGCATTGTTTCCTTTAATCCTCAAAATGCTTCTATGAGATGGGCTTTATTTTTATTCTTATCTTTCAGGTGGGAGAAGGGAGGCTTAGAGAGACTAAGCAACTTGGCCAAGTTCACGTTACTAACAACAAAGGAATTGGACGTGAAGCTGGGCAGACTTACTTCAGTGACAAACTCCTAACTATTATACCCTACTGCCTCTTTAATATTTCTGTAAAATCACTATACTGCTTGACATGGATGGCATGGGGCCTATTAATTGGTCACCATTTTTATTCTTTTAATGTTTATTTAAAAAAAAAAATCCTTCCACTTGTGAAGAATTGGCCCATTCAAGAAAAAATGTCACTTATTTTTTAAAAATATCTTCCATCATCAATAAAATTGCTCCAAGTAAATTTTAACAAATGAATAAAGCTTTGGATTTAATGGCATTTTCCCCTCAGGAAGACATTAAAAGTGGGCAAGAGGTACGTTGTGTATCCACATATGCTGAAAGAACATTGATAGGATAGGTGAGTTAAAAGACGGGCCAACAGCATCACTAGCTGAATGAGGGGACCACGTGTTCTGGTATGCCAGGGATTGTTCTAGATTTTTCCAGTGGTCCTGACGTAATTATTCAAACACCTTTTATTCTCAATATTGTCCTAGTTTGGATATACATTATAGGGTTACCTTAATTTTAAGGGAAAGGTTATTCTGCTTAGTAGTAATCTCAGCTGTAAAACATCTTTACCTATCTTCAGAGTTGAGTATGGCTACTACTTGAGTGAGATTTCAATATTTCAAAGGTGGATGTGGGAACATCAGGAAGAGCAGATGGACCTGCTACACATGCCCCCTTACCTGCCCTTTTCTATTCCTCTCTCTTTTCATTTGGTCCCTGGGATGGTCTTTTTGATGTGTCAAGTTGGCTAGGCTACAGCCCCAGGTTTTTTATCAAATGTTCATCTAGGTGTTGCTGTGAAGGTGTTTCGTAGATGTGATTAAAGTCCAAAATCAGTTGACTTTAAGTCAGGGAGATTATCCTAGATAATCTGGGTGGTCCTGATTCAGTCAGTTGAAAGGCCTGTAAGAGCAGAGCTGAGGCTTCCCTGAAGACGAAATTCCACCTGACCTGTGGCCAGCAGCTTCCACCTGTGCCCAAGAGGTCCAGCCTGTCCTTCCTGACCACTCGCCCTGGGGATTTCAGACTTACCTAGCCAGCCCCCACAGCTGTGTAAGCCAATTCCTTGCAATCAACCTCCTAATATATGTCTCCTACTGGTTCCCCTTCTCTAGTTGAACCCTGACCGATTTAGTCATTAACGCCTATTGAGTCTTGCTCAAAATGATTCCCAGGCTCCACCAGACTGTTTTCACTTTATGCCTAGATAATGACAATGGCTCTCTGCCTCCTCTCACTCCTCTTGGCCTGTTATCAAAACCAGATTAATGCTCTTAGAGCACTACTCTCATAATTTTGCATCTAATCCTTAATGAGGATAATATACTTCAAGCACTCTGCTAGACACTGAGCATACAAAGATGGACAAAACATAGTCTCTTTTTTATAGGGTCTCACCATCCTGGCACTCCCCAGCACAAAACTTTAAAAGTCTCCTCCATTGTCTAAAGGACATGGAAAATGACTCAGCCCCGGCAAAGCAGGCCCTGCGGATTCTAATCTGTCTCATGGGACTCACGTCCACAAGTGCTTAACACATGAGCCTAGATGCTCCTTTCATGAGCTCCAAGGTAGAGGGTTTGTGTCTGTATTCCCTGTGTCTTTGTTTATCAGCCAGCGCTTTGCTGTAGAGAGAAAAAACTTGCTGTTTAAAAAGGAATGGGATACAGATTGCAAAATCACTAGAAGGGTTAGAGACATGACTCTTGGCTGGACCTTTAGGAATCACAATTCCAATTGGCCTATCCTGGAAACTGCCTGCTCCGCCACAATCGGTAGGATGTGGAATCTACTGAATTTGACTGGAACTTCGATCCCTGGGATCAGGAAACTGTTGCTTACCACCAATACCACATCTGCCTCTCAGCTCCCATGAAACTAGTGGCTGGTCACTGAGAAAACCATCTCCATGGTGACACTTGCCAACAGAAAACTGATGAAGCAGCAGGAACATGGCCTCCACTTCATTCTGCCTTCCCAGTCTGCAGTGACTGTACCTGATTGGCATTCATCCCTAGCTGCAAGGGATTCTGGGAAACAGGGCACTCAGCTTCCTGGCTTTCAGAGTCCAAGGCTCAGCAGAAGGAGGTTGAAATGGATGCTGAGTGTCATCCCACATTTTCCATCACAGCTGCTCTTATCTAGCCTGGAAAGCTTTTATGCCTATCTTACTCAGATAAGGAGTTTTTACTTTAATAAAAAGTCTCAGTGTTCTTAGTACTCGTGTAATTTCTAGCACATACAGGTGTTTCACATATATATGTTGAATGAATGGATGAAACACAATTATACTTTATTGATTTATTCTGACAAAATCATAAATTGATAAAATTTAATTTTCATAAGTAAAACTTTTCCAACTGATT
This sequence comes from Indri indri, assembly GCA_004363605.1. NCBI lineage: Eukaryota > Metazoa > Chordata > Mammalia > Primates > Indriidae > Indri > Indri indri. Next base: position 13,121 of record RJWJ010031416.1, read on the forward strand.
ACAGAAACTCTATTTCATATATTGCCATACACTACTTGCAAGTGGAAGGTACTCAAACATTTATTGGATGGATGGATGGATGGATGGATGAATACACTGAGGTCAAAGAATAGCATCTGATATGCATACATCAAGTGGATCTGCATGACCAGTGTTAATGTTTCTTGAGGACACTAAGCCTCTGGACTGGAAGGTAATATTTACTTTTCCATATAATGGAAACCTATGATATAAATATTGCCACTTTGTTTACATATTTGATCTTCTAGGAATTATTTTTTTTGAGCACCTCCTCCTGAAATTTCAGCTTAGTGAAAGCACCTTAATTCTATACAAAATAAACAATTTTCTGAACAAATAACATACTTCATTTAAAAAGACTGAAAGTAAAGAATATCATAATATCATGCCTCTGATCTTTTGTGTTCATAGTGAGGGAAAAAGCAGAAAAAACCTAAGTGAGAGAAGTCGGGACATCTTTTGATGTAATCATGACAAATAGAAAAGGCTGCCGGAAAGAAAGGAAAGGTGGCCTTTGCATGGATGAAGTAACATTGTACAAGAGAGTTGTAGTTCAAATGCGTTTCATCCCTCTGAAATCTTGCCCCGCACACACGGCATGCTTGTCATGCACACTGTGCCTCTCAAACAGCTTTCAACAAATGGAAAGAAAGGTGAGGATAAAACCAGCCAGAGGTTACTGATGTTTCCTTTGCTTGTGCTAGAAAAGCCTGCCATATCCCACTGGCCACCATGAACACACTTGAATTACCCAACTGCTTTCTTTGCGGCACCTATGCAAGCAAGAAGTTCTTTTCTGCATCTCCCCTGGGCTGGGCTGCAGCAGTCCATGACTTTCCAAATTCCCCAGGGTGGTTAAATGTTCCAGTAAGTCCTTGATCTCTGCAATAATACCCACGTTCTTCAGGGCTGGCCTTCCTGAGAAGTGGCCTGTTCTATAATGCTGAGCACAATGGACCCACTGCATGTGACCCTGCTCAACATATATCTGAGGGAGCTCCTGAAGGAATCAGGTAATAGAGCAAACCCTAAGGTAGACTAAGTCAATACCAGGGCAAGCCTAAAGGTGGGCTAAGTCAACACTGAAGCACTTCTGTCCCACTCAACCAACATCAAAGCCACTGTGGTTCCCCCATGCGCTCCATATTGTAGACTGGCTACACAGAAGTACCCAAGGGGTCAAGTTTTTCGCTAACTCATCCATTTGTCTAAAGTAACCATGATGCTAAGCATGGATTACTAGGGAAATGAAACTATAGGTTAATAAAATTACACAAATACCTGCCACCTATTGCGTTCTCCTTTTAGGGCCTCAGCTGAAACTGATTCTGCAAGAATGCCATATTAACATATTGCTACATTCATACAACAAGGAAGAACTTGGTATTACAACGTCTTTGCAAACTCCAGCATTCAAAGTCAAGAGATCTGTGATCCCCAAATTTCTTTGGGAAAAAAACCCCTAAAGAACAAAACAAATCAAAAAAACGGTTTTATATTCAGATTGGCTTCAGCACGTTGGAAACAAAGGAATCTTAATTGTTTGTAGCCTTCTATGCCAAAAAGATACAACGTGAGCCCCCCAGCAGAGAGCAGCCATGGCAAATGATCCCTATGAGTGAACTAGAATTTAACAAGTAGGAGATGTGTTGGGGTGGAGGAGGGAGGGGGCTAATTTTTCAGTGAGGAAGGCAGAAAAGAGGAATGGATTTGTGTGAGTTTGGGAATCAGCTGTGTTGTCTTTTTGGGTGGTGTTGAGAGTTGTTGACCTAGAGCAATGTTGGGAGGTGAAACACTTGCAAAATCCTTTCAACTAAATCCTCTATGAATGGGGGCTTTAACCAGGTACCCATGGAGACCCATGGCTTCTTTATGTGTGATACAGAAAAACTCTTCCTGATTCCTCTAAGGAACAAGTTCTTTGGTTAATCTGGTGAGGAATTCCTTCAGCAAGTATTTACTGGCACCTGCTGAATTCTAGGTGTTGGAGCAGTGAACAAAACAGGCCAAATTTCTACCCCCAGGAGCTTACATTCCAGTAGGGAAATAGTAAGATCCAACGTTCTGAGCTCTTACAATGGGCCAGGCATGGTTCTAAGCCCTTTACTCATATTATTTCAGTCCTCACCACAACCCTGTAATGTAAACACTATTATTCCAATTTTCCAGGTGCAGAAACTGAGGCTCAGCAAGTTTAATAATTCTCCCAAGCACCTTGGCTTCTGAGCCAGCAATGCCAACCACTCTCTCATCTTTCAGATAAGAGGATGGGTTTCCCAACAGGAGGGTTTATGATGACAAGGCTGAGTTTTTCCTTGTGAGTTTGGAGACTTTGGTGCCAATGTTGTAATGCCTAAATGCAGTTCTTTAATATAGCAATAAAAATGGACTCCTCACACGTGCTATCCCTTGTCTGCAGGCTGAGATGTAAAATAAGCTCCCTTGTCCTTCTTTGATCCAGGACAAACTGCACTCACTCTGATTATGTAAGTCTGTTCCTGTGAAACTCCTTACCGGGGAATTTAATCTATTCATTGCATGCCTGGGGAGCCAAGCTTTTGTTCCTGCAGCTCAGTCACTCTCAAGACTCCCCCCACCGGGAACCTGTTTATCAGGAATTAGCATGGCAGCACAGAAAGTTTTATGTATGTCATGCAGCTCACAGTCGAAGAGTGAACGGTCAGGGGCTAAACAATGAAGAAGCTGCAGGGATGAGATGATGAAAATAGAATCACGTGTGCAAAAACGAAGCTACCCAAACAAACACACACACACTTATCCATTTCATGTCCAATAACAACAACAACAACAAAAATGGCCACACACGGCCAGATGTAGAGGTTTGCAGTGAGAACAAAGGCAGCTATAAATATTCCAAGGAGCCAATAAAAAGAAGAAGATGAAGAAGAAGAAGAAAAAGGGAGTGGTTAGCCCTCCGGTGTAATGGGCCCCGTAAAAGCTTTTATTGTTAAGGGAATTACTTTAGTAAGAGCTACATGAAGAAAGCTGAATGAATGTGAAAAATTGCATGCAATAACCTCAGCCGAAAGATGATTATCAACCTCTGAGTCCTGTATTTTGGAGCGAGTTAGTGCTGCTATTAGAAGATTGCCATTGTAGTTAAAGAAAAGCTTGTTTTGTACTTTTCTTCCCCTTCTGGATAAACAGAGAGTCAATATAAGCCTCTCCTCTGTGGTAGACCATTTATTTGAACAATTATTTCAAAGATGTAATCCAACCTTACAGTCTTTCTGAAACTGTAACTCCTGTGAAGTTTTCCAGCAGAGTTCTGTACATACAACTTGCTAAACCAAGAATTATCTCCAGTTTCCTGCCCCATCTGCCCTCCTCCCCCACCTCATTCTTTACCCATCTGCTTTTTTTTGTCCTTAGCTATTGACAGGATAGTGGGGATATTCAAGGGAGTTGACCCATCTGCACTTCAACTCTTCAAAGACTAGCCAACTAGAATGGTAAAAACTGGAAAACTGGAATTTTTTTTTGAACATTATTCTCTCTGGCTATTTGGTTTTCCTGTGTCCTCTTTGAAGGACCCTGCTCTATCCTTTTCTGGGTGGATGGAGGCAGTAAAACCTTCCAAAATGTTAGTGTCAATGTAGAAAAAGTGGTCGTTTGAGATGATATTGCTGAGCAAATGTTAATGATCTGATCGATGTTTCTGAAATTCTATTTGATGCCATCAATATATTCTGGGATGATAGTTGCTTTATTATTGTTTTAAGTTTACTCTTATGGGGAGTTATCAAAGTACCAGTTACATACGCAGGACATATAATAATATGGTGTAAAGTCTTTGGAAAGTCCAAATAAAATCAGGATTAAACACATTTGATCAGACATCAGGAAGATGGCTTGAGTACCTTTAAAACATCTCTCCTAAATATTTCAAAAACATTTAGATAGGACATGTGGCAACTTTCTTTCCACAGATCTTATAATTAGCAAATTCAATTTTAATAAGTGGGGCCTTGACTCAGAGAGGGCAACTTGACTTTTCCTCCCCACATGGAACACTCCAGGACTTTCATGCACCCCATACTCACTTGAGCCTGGGCAAGTGAGGGGCCCTGAAGCTTAGGTCTCATTAGCTTCATTGCAAGTTCCTATTTGACTTGTTATTTTATGATGCATGAACTTTAAATAATGGTAAAAATACAGAATTCATATATACCCTCCCATGCGGTTGGAGGTATGTGGGAGGGAACAGGACTAATAAAGATTATCCATGCTGTTGATTTCTTTTTGTTATAAGCCCTAGAAGAGGGTATGTGAATAGACTCCGATATAAAGTGAGTTAGATGGGACTCTTGTTTACCCTGAGCATTAAGTCTGTCCATTGGGATGGAGGCAACGTAGGGGCAGAGAGCAGCAAGCAGTTCTGACTAGATTAGTGAGATCTGTAGGGAAATCTGGCTTCTCTTTTCCTCCTTGAATTTCAGGAGGGGCTGTGTAACATGCATTTCAATCTGTGTATGCTGAAGGGCACTTCGAGTACATATTGTATCTTGGATATATTTTGAAGGTAAAACTAACAGGACTTGCTAATGGATTGAACATGTGGTATGAGAGGAAGAAGAGCTCAAGACGACTCGTATTTTTGATCCGAGTGGCTAGAAAGATGGAGTTGCTGTTTCCTGAGAAGGGAAAGCTGGTGAAGCATGGCTGGGCTGGAGTGAAGAGGAGTTTGGTTTTAGACACGTGAAGTCAGATCTCCAAAGGATGTTACCAAGTAGGTAACATGTGGATGCACAAATGTAGAGTCAGTGGGAGAGGTTGAGAAAAGTGGCGTGCTTGTAAGTGCTTAACAATTGGTTCTCTGGGGGTGGGAGGGAAAGAGGCCCAATATGTAGTGTTTGCCAATTTCTTTGGTATAAATACTTCACCATAGCTGAATTCTAATTACCAACATAAGGTCACTGTCATTAAATACAGAGCTGGGAAGAAATGGGTACAATGTACTCTTGTGAGCCCAGGTGAGCTGGATCAGGCATATCACTGGGAAAGGGACAGACTTCAGAGTCGTCAGAATGGTTTCTTAAAACCATGAAACTGGAGGATGCCCTTAGAGAGTGAAGATAAAGAGAAGACAGTTTAAAATAGAGCCCTAGGTGCCAACATTAAGAGTTGGGAAGATGATGAGGAACGCCCCCACCCCCCCAAAAAAAGGAGACCAAGAAGGATACTAAGAAAGGGTTTCAGGAAGGAGGGATTGGTCATCTGTCAAAAGCTACTGATGGTACTGACAGGCCAGTTAGATGAGGACTTATAATAGGTCTTTGAGTTTGGCAATATGGGGGCTTTGAAACCTTGATAGAAGCAGCTTCCGGGGAGTGGAGGGAACAATGCTTCAGAACCACCCAACCTTCTGCACAGAATAGCAACACCTGGAGGCAGTGGTGGCTTTGGCAGCTGAACCCTGTATTAAAATTTTTAAAATGCACTTGGAGCCTTTGAATTAGAGTGGATTTCAGAATCACATGATGTCAGGACTGCAAAAAAAAAACCTGGGAGATCTCTTGGCTCCAAGTCCTATGAACAAAAAGGAGGGGACCAGTCTAGCTTCGAATTTGAAGAGGTGTTTTAAAATCAACACAAACCTCTAGTCCTGTAATTGCCTATTGTTTCATGTGGCTCCTCGAATAAAAATCAGGGCCTTTCATCTGGATTCACTGACCAGCACTGCATTTCCTTAACACTGCAGAGAAGGCACAAAGGTTGGGGAGGATGCTTTCTTAGAGCCCGAGCCTGGGTTTCTAGCTCCTGCTTCACCGTCCCTATTTGTTGTGTTAGTTCTCACCCTTTCACACTTTTTAGTACAACAGCAAGGAGGTAAATCTGGGGTACATATCATTTACAGGTAAATATTATTGATGTGTCTCTATTTTCAGGTAATTTATTTCTAGGCAAATCTATTATTTATGCAATCTTGCTCCAGGGGTAGAACTAACTAGTTCTTCTTAACACAGCTCTTTGCTATCTCTCACTTGATCATTCATTAGCTCATTCATTCATTCAAAATGGGGTAAAGAGAAGTAGTAGCGGGAGGAGGGCAGAGAGGGAAAAATCTTTCCAGA
>RJWJ010031417.1:0-19228 GCA_004363605.1 Indri indri
AAGGATGGAACGTGTGTGTTGATGAAAACTATGATCCCATTCTTTGGATCTAACGTCTTACATAGCCCAGTTTGCCTCTTGGGCAACACCTTTTGGCCAATCCAAATAGTGTTAACGAATTCCAGGAAGGAGGACGAGTGTTTTCCCAGAGGAAGACAGATTGCATAGAAGGGCGGGCAAAAAGGGTCAATGATTCCAGCTTAAGCCAAAATTTCAAAAACATTCTTTGAAAGATGAAGAAAACATTTCCTTTCAGTTAGAATCATAAAGACAGAACAATAATTTGGCCCTTCTGATAGTATGTTATCTGCCTTTTTTGTTAAGGATTATTTCTTCTCTCAGTTGGACGATATTGATAATGGTAATAAACATGTTTAATCTATTAGTTTAAATGGAGCACTTATGCTGCCCTAAGGAGCTCTCTTTGAACTCCCCTCCCTTCTGAGAGTCAGGGCTAATCAAAAAGCATAAATCACTATTAAAATACAGTAAACCTAATGAATGTATTACTTGCCTCGTAACATCAAGTTAATTCATCAACCATGAATATACCCTAATGATAGTTGATAGAAATTATAAATGGAAGTTTCATTGAAGCAAAATAACATTTAACCATAGGTAATACGAGTGATAAACTTCCAGTACCAGCCCAACTAGAAAACACATGCAACTCCCTCTGTGCCAACTCAAATAGAGTTTTATTGAATACACCTGATTTTAAACCCCCTTTAAGTATTCCCTTTTAATAGTTTAATAAAAACCAGTTGTACCCTAGCTAGCTTACGCAAATGTGTTTAAAAGTCAAAAAACTACATCAGACAAGCTTATCAGTTTATAGAAACTCAGTAGGAGCAACATGATACGAATGCAATGTAAAACAACAACAATAACAACAACAAAACTTTTTAAATTAACCTGGCCCTTTGTTGTAAATTATTTTCACAATCTGCTTAGAACATCTAAGGCCGGGCCTATCAAAGCTTTCTCAAGACCCTTAATTCAGGCCTGGCCTTTATGTGCAAGAGCTCAAGCTGCTGGCTGCGACAAGGACTCTGGGATTACCACTGAAGGAGGGTACCCAGGAGCGATCATTCTTCACAAACATCTGCAGCCATTGAGATGGCGACCTGCTTGGAGGGCCGGGAAGCAGGCCATTATGGCCTGGCCTTCTGCGTCCCCTCCCAGCTGCAAGTGCACTGAAGTGCCAGGTGCAGAAGCCTCGCTCAAGAGGAGACTAGAGAGGAGGGTAATGGTCACAGCGATTACGAACTGATAATTATTCACTCCCTATTTCCTCCTTTCAGCCAACTGGTTGCTCCACTGATTATTTTCTCTTTATTGCTGAGAATGGTATCCTATGGCTAGGGGCTGATTACATCTTTCTTTCTAGCAAAACCTTTATTTCAAAATTAGGTAGCATGTACAGTAGTTTGTTAGCTTGTACCTATTCACCACAAATCTGAAGAAATCATGCTACTGAATATTTCACCGTGGAAAGGTGGAGAGTTAATGCAAAATATTATACTTTCAATACTCCGTTTTTTCTTAACTATAACTACATATGTGGTCCACTTGATTTTTTTTTCAGTCTGTTTATGTTGGTTGAGCCAGTTCTCAATTTATCTTTGTAGAGCTTTCCACATGTTCACTGACATAGACTTACGAAGTTGTATTTTATTTCCGTGCACCTACTAAAAGCAGGCCACTGTGCTTGCATTCACAAATGTGGCACAAATTTTATATGATACAATAAAATAAGTATTTTTATAGTACTGCTCTATAGGGCCAAATGCTAATTAAAGGCAGGATGGAGCTTTTATTTTCCCCATCAGAGATATGAAAGCCAAAGTGTTTCAGTACAACAATGGTTTTCATTGCTCTGCAAGAGTTATTAAGGGCTATCTGAACACTAGAGTCTCAAATGAATATTGTGCAAGTAATAGGGGATCCTCAGTGACACTAGCCTCGGTAACGCTCTACCAAAGATGCATGATATAGAAGAAACTTGAAATTAGATGTTTAAAAATGAAATAATTAAAACAATTATAAAATGGGGACAATACTCTCATCGAGTATAAATCCTTTCACAGAGAATCTCAAAACTTACTGACTTTCCAAGTTTTCATTAGTATAAGAAAATTCCAAGTCTTATAGATGTTTGTGACCAACATCAGTAACATCTTAAAAAGAGATTTAACATATTTGGAAATTTTGAAGCCATGGGGGGAAAAATTGTTTTCCATCTTTTTGTTCTTTTTCTCAAAGGATAAGAAAAAGGAAGAAACCTAGAGAGTATATTAAAATTATGCAAATAGCCAAGCATGTTTTCTAAATCTAACATAACTTCACTACCTTATGAATATTAACTATATTATGTAGAAAACGGCTTGCTCGTAAAATTGTTGTACTTATATTAAATTTTAAAATAAACCTTATCAGGCTATGTAAATGTTACTAGTTGATTTTTTTTTTTTTTAATAAATGGAAGCTCATGCTGTTAAACTTTATGGAATCTAACACTTCTTTCTTAACTTCTTCTAAACTATGAGAAGCTGACCAAGACTGCAAAGGAGAAGAATCAATATTTTCAGATGTATCCTCCAGTGTCATTTAGATTCAGAAAGCACTTTTGTTCTTTTTGGAGATGGATTTGAGAGGGAAAAAAGTGAAACACAAAATTCATTGACTATCACTTTTGCTACAGAAAATATTAGTACTTTCCTTTGGAATTGTATATTCCATATGACATTATTTTGAAATCTCTTTCTTTTCTCTTTTGCAGTGTGGAAATGTTCCCCCATATTAGCAGTTGGTCTCACCATTTCACTGAGGGAAATAAATCGAAAAACAGAATTTTGTGGCCAACTTGAACAAAAACACCAAGTAACAAATATCGAGTACAGATCGAGCACTGGTGGTCCCTGAGAGTTAAGAGTCCCCAGCTTTTCCATTCCCAGGCTGTGTCGGCTAAGACTGGCTTTGTGAATTTTCCATATAACACCAAATTGTTAGAGATTCCACTAGGATTTATATATAAGTTATAAAAACACCTATTATTGAATCAAATGCCCATATTGTATCTCATTTACATTAATATGAATTAGATATCAACTATATCACCTACAATTTCAGATATTTAGGTGTTTTCACACACCTGTAAAATCTAAGGTTGAGAGTGTCTAAAAACTTGCCCAAGACACTTTTTCTTTTTTCTTTTTTAAATTAAAAACATAGTAGGTTTTGTAAATACCGCATAAGTTACCAGGCCAAAAAGTAGCAAGTTCCAATTTCTTTTAGTATTTACTCTTATTTCTTTGCAAACAAGGCAATATATTTTTTAAATTCTAATTTCTGCAGGAATATATGCTTGCCATCTTTCTGGCTCTAGATGCAAGATCAACAAGAAGTCTATAAGTACACTGAATTCTTGCAGCTTCCTTTTACAGAGCCACATCAACTGTCACCTGTAGACAGAAATGCATCGCCTTCGCAGCCACCTAGGACTCTGCTCAATTGCTGCCATTTCTTGCATATAATATTTGATGGTCTGAAGCCATAGACTGTGTCATGAAAGCAGCTTCCTGATGCATGCCTTTCAGACATCTTTCTTCTTTTCTCTTACTCTTCACGGCCTTATTCTCTCAATGTGAGCCGAACTGGAGATAATAACATTGAATCTATTCAATTTGTTAAGAGTCATTTAAAACAGCACGGTCACCCTAGTACACCCAAGTTCCTGGCATGCAATTCTGTAACCAGACAGACTGCAACCCTCCATGCCAAGTGAATCTTACCCATTAAACATCTTCTACTTAGACTGAACAGAGGTGGGTCCTTTTGCTACCCACAACTCCACTCCCTCATAATTGGACAATCACCCTTAATTTCTTTGTGAAAGTAGTATATACTATCTGTACCATTATGAAGTGTGATTCTTTTGCTGCTTCTTGTCTTCTGGGGGATGAGGGAGGTGAGGGAATGCTAAACTTTTTAAAGTATGGGAAACTTCCAGTGGAAAGTCTGTTTTTACTTGTTTGTTGTGAATGTGTTCGCTGCTTAAGAATGCCTGTAACATGAAAAGAATTCCCAGAGATTTTGATAAAATTCCAGGCATACAGGAGTTAAAGATAATTCAGTTGTAGGAGTCAAGTATAGTTCAAAACAAATACTGTGGCTCTGGACTTGAGTTAGCTGGTCGTTAAAGTGACACTGTTAAGTGGTAACTCCTCTGTTTAACCTCTTTAACCCTTCACTACATGTGACTTGCAATGTTCTTAGTCATAATGACGTCACAGTGTATTTTCACTCTAAATGTTCAAACCCAGTTGCATAATTAGTCTATACTCCCTTCTCGCTCCACACTAGAAGCATTCATACAATACCTCACTTATGATACACTGATTATTTTGCATAGGTTTTATGTTAACTTGATGTCCTTGGTTTTTACATCTTTCTCTGGAAATTCAGCGAGTTCTTCAGATTCCCAAAAGGTACACATTAATAATGTACTTATTTTGTAAAAATTTGAATTTTATTCTGTATTTCTTGGTGATCTAAATTAGAATAAGCTTAAAACTCTGATATTGCAGACATTGACACCACTGCCTGGCCAGCACTCCCCGTCAGGAACTGCTCCTTCCCCAACTCCAACCATGTGGGTCTGAGAAAGGGCAGCCATGATGTTGTACATCCACCCAGCCCTGTCAAACACAAGGTCACAGTTGATTGGTCCAGAAGTAGGCACCTGGCACAAAAATGCCCAATCAGAGTCCTTCTTCAGGCCTTTTGCGCTGAATCCAAAGTAGAGAGTTGGTCTGTCTCTAGAGGTAGAAGCTGCACAATAAGAAACTCCCTAATTTTTAATGAGCATGTTCCCTGCCCCAATAAGGAACATGATTGACCACTAGAATAAAACTAGTAAAGAAACAAGATGATAGTTATGAAAGACACCATCAGCATTCATGTCCCTAGTTCCATTCCAGTAGCTCATAAGACCCAGTCATATCTTTACCCTTCTTGTGGTTTAGCTCTTCAACTCTTCCCTCCAATAAATTCCCCTTCCTATGTAAGCTGCTTCCAGATGGTTTTCTGTCACTTTCAACTAAAACAAACATAATTAATACACTTATGCAAATGCCTAAACAATATAGGTTTTGAAAATCTGAAAACTATGATTAAAATGAAAACCAAAACTCCTTGACATTGGTGTTATTTTCATGTACTCTTGGGCAAAATAATAAATAAAAAGGCTCTGATCAAATCCCAGAATTTCCAGGATTCCAGCCCATTTACCTTTGTCTCCAAAATCCTGATATAAAAGGGATATAAAAGGAGAATAAAATATGTCTCATTTGATTATATGTTTGCTTTGTATTCCTCGTTTAGTATGAAACTGCTGTAGTAATTTGGATGGTTACTTGAGTGGTAACTTTAAATTTAAATCAAGATTTAAATACAAGATTTATTATTTCAAAGTCTAGTTTTTGCTTATTTTTAAAACGCTAACTATACATTGTCCCTTTCTACCAAAAATACTTCTATTTCTTTCCCCACCACCCCAATATTTTACTTTGACAAATTTTTGACCTTAAGAAAAGTTGAAAGAATAGGGCAATGAAAATTCCATATACCCTTTATCTAGATTCACTAATTGTTAGCACCATGGCACATTTGTTTGCTTTTATGTTCAATAGATGATAGATGCTAAGCCACTTGAAAGGAAGTTGCAGATATCGTGACACTTTACCCCTAAATACTCTGAAGAATCTCTGAAGAATCTCTGAATCTATATCTCTCAAGAATCTAAGCAGATTCCTCTAATTTGATTTGCCTTTCTTGGCACTAACAGTTGCGTTTTGAAGGGTCCAGTATAGCTTTCTTGTAAAGTGTTCCACAATTTGGGCTTGTCTGATCATTTCCTCATGATTAGATTCAAATTAATCAGTGTGGGTAGGAACACAGCATTGGTGATATCACGTTTCCCCCTCCATCACAGCAGGAGGCATATAAATTAATTTGTTCCACAGTGGGGCTGCTAAATTCGATCGCTTGGTTACTGTAGTTTCTGTCACCTCTGCTATTTAAAGGTATATTTATTTCCCTGTAATTAATAAGCAGTTTTAGCATCAGTTGCTAATCCTTGCTTATATCAATTAATACACAGGTGATGGTAAAACGATTTTCTAATTCTAGTTCACATTTTAATAGCTAGGATTTTTTTCTGCAGAATTTTTTTATCCCTGACACCCCCATCTTTTTTTCTTTTTCTTTTTTTCTGAGTCAGAGTCTCACTCTGTTGCCTGGGCTAGAGTGAGTGCCGTGGCATCAGCCCAGCTCACAGCAACCTCAAACTCCTGGGCTCAAGCGATTCTCCTGCCTCAGCCTCCGGAGTAGCTGGGACTACAGGCATGCGCCACCATGCCCGGCTAATTTTTTCTATATGTTTAGTTGTCCAGATCATTTCTTTCTATTTTTTAGTAGAGACGGGATCTCACTCTTGCTCAGGCTGGTCTCGAACTCCTGAGCTCAAACAATCCGCCCGCCTCGGCCTCCCAGAGTGCTAGGATTACAGGCGTGAGCCACCGCGCCCGGCCTATCTTTTTTTATTTAAGTATTATAATAGATTAATTTTAATAGGATGTGTTATGATCCTTTACCCCCTATTATTGATTTTAATGCTTGAATTACTCCAGATTTGGTCAATACAAGCTCTTGTTAAGCTCATGTGCTGCGCCTTCACCATCTGTCCTTCTATGGAGCCACGGAACTCATCTGCACAGGCACAAAGAGCCAAGAGTCAGCACGGAGTCAGCCCCAGATAGACCCTGACCCAGCCGTGCTGAGGCCTGGGAATCCCCCTACCACTTGCCCACAGTGGGTGCCCTGTATTTCTTAAATAATAAATGAGTGACCAAATCACTATCGAATCACTCCTTTTTTTATTCTTTGAATACAGCTTATAAACCTATCCATTTCTTCTTTTTTTATTTTATTTAATTACAGTAAGAAGACTTAACATGAGATTTACCTTCTCAACAAATTTTTAAGTGTACACTACATTATTGCTGACTTTAGGTATCAAGTCACTTTTGATACACCTCTCATGGGACTTATATCTCAAGATCCATAATTTTGTGTGTATTTCCTATCTCCCCTCATACTTTATAATTTCCTTAAGGCTAAGGACCAGGTTCTAACCTATTACTGTATCTCTGATACCATCTCAAGTTGGCGCTTCGAACAGAGATACTGAAGCAGTGTTTCTGAATGTGTAAATATATGAACAAATACATATTGTATCAAATAGCCAACACATGTCTGAATCAACTTCTACTGAACATTCCAAACTTGACACCACAGTTACTGCTTTTGGTTTTAACTGATTATCTTATTGTAAAAGTTCAAGAGAAAGGCCACTATTTCCAAGTGGCAATATTATTCCTCTAAAACCACCCTTGGTCCCATATTTCCATTAAGATACTGCCCTATCTCACAACACTCTTTTACTATTGATTTCTCAAAAAGAGTGGTCTGTGCTTGGATGAGGTGGTGACATTTACTGTGATAGTAAAAAAAGAGAGAGAGAGAAAGGAAGAAAAATAAATAAATTGGGGTGGGAATAGAAGGTAAGGACCAGATCATACACTCTTTTGGGTTACGTTAAATTTGAGATGCCTTTGAGACACCCAAGTGGAAATGCCGAGTGGGCAGTTACATGGTCAACTTAATCTCTGTTTCTCTTGTCCTGGAATCCTACATCCACAAATGTTGGCCTATCCCTATTTCCACCCCAATTTCCACATAATATACATCAAATACACATTAGCTGAGTCTGATAAATCTAAGTTTTTCTCACTATCCCCTCTTGTTATATCTCACTGTTTTCTTCTTTTCGTTTACTATTTTCTCCTTTTTTCCTTCCTTCTTTCCTTTTTGCCTTCTTCTTCTTTCAATGTATATTTATTTAAGTGCCTATGATTGCTAGAGATGACGTTGAGCCTCGATAATATAGTATTTAGCATAAACAGGCATTCTCCCTCTCCTCTTGGAATTTACAATATGCAATATAGGGTAGAGAGTGACATTAAATAATCCCATAAATATAATGAATATTAACAATGCAGATAAGTGCTGTGGACAAAAATTACATGGTATGTCACGTGGAGGGTGGCTGATGTAGCCTAGCCTGGGTGGGGGATTAAAAACAAAAAAAACCTTCTCTGATAACATGGGCTGAGAGCTAAAGGACGCATCAGTGTGACCTTGAAGTCAACAGCAAGAGCAAGGAGGAGCCTGGGCAGAGAGGACCAGTGGTTGGAGGGAGAAGCAGGTGACGTTCAAGGCTCTGAAAGGTACCTGTGGATGGAGAGCAAAGGATGAACAGAGAAAGTGTTGCAAAATGAGGTTTGCTCACTGTCCTTTATCTAATTTTTTTAGCTTTTTCTTTTCCCTGTCACTTTTCGTGTTCCTTTGTGTGTGTGTGTTCTTCTGTCTCTGTTATTTTCTTTTCTTTTTGTTTTTAAATAGTCCAAATATTGGATAACCAACGTAACATCAGAACATTTAATGACCTTCCCAAGACTTACATGTACACTCTAAATGATCACTTGGGAAACACTGGAATTTGGAAGAGTTCAAGGAGATTTATATTCTTAAAGGTAAAAATGACATTTAAAAATTTAAATAATTTATACCTTTAAGAAGAACAATTTAAGAGTATCCAGAACATATGGAGTGAGAATATATAGTGAATTAGTGAGGGAGAATTAGAAACCTGTTTATGCTTCCGTCTCCCTTTCAATTTGCCATCCGTCATTATGTCATTGGCTACAACTGAGTTTTTTAAATCATTATGAAGATATTAATTGATTTGATTAGTGGCATCTATTTTTCAATTTATACCCATAATGGACCATTGAATAAATATAAGAAGTGTAAGGAATGCATGGTCAAATGCAACACATTAACAAAGACCATGAACATGATAAAAATTCTGCACAATCACCCCAATGTATTATTCATCAGACCTGCAAATCAGATCTTTTATGCCAAGTTGTCTCTAAGTCATTCAGAACTGGAATTATAAAGAGCAAATATAGTGACTGATACATAAATTGACTTTACATTTACTGTAAATAAACATGATATATATGGCCAATATGGGTTTGGGCCATAATTCCAATGCTGAAATCCCAAAAGATTAAAATCTCCAATGTCTAAAATCCTGAAAATCATAATCCTGAGAGATCAAAATCCCATAAAAATAATTCTGGAAGAAATATTTTTTAAAAATTCTTTAGAAGACATTTATTTACATTTTTAAAAGGAGATGTATTTGAGAAACATACAAAAACATGACAGAACACTTCACAGGCCACTTTATATGATAAAATAGGCAATAATAACATACATATATTTGCAAGTATAAACACGTGCACAGGTATAACAGATATGAGCAGATGAATTGTATTCATAAATAGGTCAAAAGTGAAATGTATAAACACCTATTACTATGGTTGGTAATTGTGTGCACCCAGCTTTACAACTGCGGTCATCTGGAATACCCTGATGGACAAGCTAAGTTTTGTTGAGATAAATCAAAAACCAGGATGAGTCACTACTGCATATGCAGTCACCCAAAGAGCAAAGATGTTGAGAAACTTTATCTTTCACAAATGCAGATGTTCAAAAAGAACATCTCTTCATTTACTGAGGAAGTTTCAACATATTTATGTACATGTACAATGCTTACACACAAGGTTAACATTGTGATAATGCCCTTTCATGGAGGCAAATTTGCAAAAAAAAAAAAAATGCATGAAAAGAATTAGAATTCTCTAAAAGTCTTCACTTAATTTATACTTTCAATATCAAAAATAAAGTGAAGGTGAAATCCATAGTATAGCGAATTGGTACTATGTGTAAATAGGCAGAAGTCATACACAATTGAATAATTTGGCAAGAGAGATTTCTTTTGTTTTTCACCTGTGTTTTCACTTCTATGATCTTTAAAACACTCACTGCACCCGTACTAGGAGAGTGGTTGTCGTCTACAAATTTAGGAAGTATATGCTGTCCATTTGAAAGTCTGTTTATTGCTCAGCCATTGCAATTAAGCTTCGTGGCAATAAAAATTAGCTTTTAAACTTTATCTTTCGCTGTTAAGTAGCCTCATACACTTGACTTACCACAGCCTTTTTGTGAGGGAACAATTTCACAATCTCCTACATTGTGTTAAAAGGAATACAGTAAGAAAGAATGATATTCATCTTCCCCAATACCAAATCTGTATTCATCAAGGTTTTCCAGAGATATAGAACCATACAATATAGATATATGAGAAGGGATTTATTACAATCAGTTCACACAATTGCAGTGGCTGAGAAGTCCCACACTGGCCATCTGCAAGCTGCAGACTCCAAGATGCCAGTAGCCTGGACCAGTCCAAGTCCAAAGGCCTCAGAACCAGGGAAGATGATGGTATAACTCTCAGTCCAAGGCTGAAAGCCTCAGGACCCAGGAGGCCATTGGTATAAGTCCTGGAGTCCGAAGGCTGGCAAGTTCAAGACCAAGGCTGGAGTTCTGATGTTCTACGCAGCGGAAGGAAAGTCTTCCAGCTCTCAGAGAAAGAACAATTCACCTTATGTATATGTTTTCTCCAGGTGCCCAGAAGACTGGATGGGGTCCACCAACAGTGAGGGCAGATGTTCCCCACCTGGTCCACTCAGACTCACACACTGATCTCCTCCGGAAACATCCTCTCAGACACACCCAAAATAATACTGTGCAGGTTTCTAGGTATTCCTTAAGCCAGACAAATTGACACCTAAAAGTAAGTCCACAAGTCCACCTCTCTTGTCAACTTGACACCCATATGCATCCCCTTAAGTCATACTTAATTTCCAAATAGCCAACAACAAGGTAAGAGTTCTGCCTAACATGACATGACTAATACAATGCAACCATCCCATGTATGACCGAAAACCCATTAATCCCTTCCCTAGAATTCGGGTTTCAGAATTTCAACATTTGGCATTTTATTAATAATATTTCAGGATTATTATTTACAGAATTTTATACATTAAGGATTTTAGACTTTAGTGATTTTCTTCTTTGGGGATTTTAACATTTGGGATTATGTCATTTAGGAAAGTGTCTTTTGGGATTATGATCGACACCAAGAAAATATAAACTGTGGACAGGTGCTTGCAAATCCCACATTCATATGCTAATCTTTTTAAAACTTTTGTAAATATTTTAAATTTATGAAAAATGATAAATTTTTAAATTTCTTACAAATTTTTATAATTTACAAATTTTAAACATATAAAAATAAATTAATTGATTTTTTAAGTGTACAAGAATTTCAAATGGGGCAGAAGAACAGTATTTGTCTTTTTTGATGCTTGGATATGTCAATTATATTTCAGTCTACTTTTTAATATATGTTAAGTCACTGAGTTTCATATTACATTTGTTAACAAATCATTCTTTTTCTTCTATATTTAAATTAAATTAAATAGCATGGGTCACTCGATAAATGGGGAAATTTTTAAATTTACTACATTTTATGAATATTATTAAATATATTAAATAAACTTTATAAATAAAATTTTAATAATACACTGATTTTATTTTTACCTAAAATGATTTATTTATAAATTGCTTCACAAAAATGGTGAAATAATTATAAAAATTCATAAAGGAGGACTGTGAGATTACATATCACTTGTGAAAGTAATTCACTAATCAATGAAGTTGGGAAATAAATCTACTATAACTCTTTCCAAAAGAGTTCCAGTACACACGGTGGATATAACATTGAAGGAAAAGCCTGCTGCGTACCTAACACTAACTTCTTGTTTTCTTACATTTTGTTTTTATCTTCTACAATAATATACAGTGTAAGCATGAATACGCATTCACATACACCCACACGCAATCAGTGAAAATGAAATTTACAGTTCTCCCCATTAAAATGTATCTGCATACCAGTAAATAAAAATAACCTCCTAGATTTTTTTAAGTAAAGAAGCATCCAGGAAATCTTTCAAAACTTAAAACAGTAACAATAGAAATGATTTATGTTGCAAGTATTTAAGCTTACCAGGTCAAGGTCAGCTTTGATTGGCAGTTAGATTTTTACATGTCAGAATGTGTATAATTTCAGTAAAGTCCTAAATCACTTTAGATGAAAGCATGTAAAGAACATTATTTTCCTACTGGAGAATAACAGGGACTTAACTTGGCTCCCCAAGGTCTGTACAAATCACTTAATCTCTTTTCCTCAGTTTCCGGCTGGGAATTACATCCCTACCATATAGAGATGGGATGACCAAGTACTCTAACATCTATAACAAGCTTTGAAGTTCAGTAATACGGATGTACGGGTTGGGTAGCAGCTCAGTTGTTCTCATTGTGTTTCATTACTTTCCTGACCCAGGGTTTCCAGTGATGAAAGCCCACAACAAAGCATTCATGGTGGGTGGGTGTGTTTCAAACTGCCACATTAGTGACTGGCTGTGTGTACACACAAAACATCCACTTATTCATTGATAAATTAGTATGAAGTATTATTTGATATTTTTCAACCTTTCCATTCTTTTAGCTGTTCTTCAGAGTCACCAGAATTAATTTCATTAATACAGGTCAGAAGTGCTCTTAAAGCACACACCCTACGTTGGATTACAACATTTATTTCACAGATATAATTTTGGCCTCTAAAATGGGGTTTTATAGCCCAGAAAATGAATAAGTCATCAAGAAGGGCTGATATTTAAAATATGTATACATGATAAGGTCAAAGATTGCCAAATCAATGTGACTTCCTTAAATCTTAGTAAAAATGAGAGCAAGAAGACTGTTTTATTGACATCTATTTGAAGTACCTTAATGAACTAAGACATTTTTCTCTTCTCCTTTCTTTGTCAATTTCTATTTCAGAGTGATGTGAAGGCCTATGTTTCCTACTGGAGCCAAAAAACACCTCTATTACTATTGAGGTTTTGAGAATTTGGGACCCACGCAGAGTCCTTATTTGTGAAAAATAAGATAATAAATTTCATAAAATGCATTTATCACATAAATAAGGATTCCTTTTAAAATATTACTCTATTTTAAATGAGGCTAATTTTCCTTACTACATTACATTTATTTTGAACATTTTAAACTAACAATAAT
The DNA here is from genome assembly GCA_004363605.1 of Indri indri. NCBI lineage: Eukaryota > Metazoa > Chordata > Mammalia > Primates > Indriidae > Indri > Indri indri. The sequence continues at coordinate 13,180 of RJWJ010031417.1, forward strand.
TAAAAATTGTTTTTAGTTAGAAAATGATACCCATTAATGAGAAGTGACAATAAAGTAATATGAATGATACTGAATGCATTCTACATATCCACATGAATCCAATCTCATCAAAGTAACCCTGTTAAGAAACTATACATGGCTTAAAGCTCTGACTAGGGCAGAACAAAGGTAATATATGTAATTTAAAATTTGTACCCCTGTAATATGCTGAAATAAAAAAATAAAAATTTCACAAAAACTATACATGTATTCAAATGGTATATTTTGAAATAATTTTATAACTATTGGTTTGTGCATATTAGTTGTTCATTATTCCCTAAATGCTGAAATACAAATTAATTGATTAATGAACAGATGAATCAATGGATTGCCTTCAGAGACCATGTGAGATTTTTAATATCAAAAATTCTTCAAGAGTAGTTTCAAGAAAGACAATACCATTGAAAACACACTCTGGCGAATAATAAAGCTAATCAGGATTTGGTGAATGGCGGAGACAGGATGATTGTTGAGCACCTACCGTGTGCCTGCCACATAGTAAAACTGCTGATTTCCACGCTCTTATTCTTCCTAAAACTCCCAGTTTTGTTTTTCCCCCTTTTTTCTACTGACTAAAACAAAGCTAAATTAACCTCATTCCTAGATCCCAGGGTAGATCCTTAATAATCTAAGGCAATCAGTCAGTGCACATGGAATTACCGTGGAAACTATTACTGGGTGAGGAGTTGATATATCACTGTAGCCCAGTTAGACTAACAGTGATTTCCATTTCCTGGTCAGAACAGTTTTGCTCTTTCTTCCTCTGAACATGAAGAAAAAGGAGGCCTATTTTTACAGTAAGCCAGCCTTTGACAAACTGGTTTCCCTCGAAGCAAAAAGCATCCTAACTGAAAGAATAATAACAATAATCCCATTAAGCATTTATTAAGCAATTACCCTTTGCCAGATACTGTAGCAAAAATTTAATTTCCTAATTCTCAACATAGCTCTGCTCTAATTTCCATTTAATTGATGAGGAAAGTGAGTTTAAAGAAAGTAAGTATTGTACCCCATAAATATGTGTAATTATGTGTCGATTTTAAAAAATAATTTAAAAATATATTAACACAATATATTTTTAAATATATTAACACAATATATTTTTAAAAATGAAGTATCTTATTCTCAATCTCTTGTTACCACCCAATTCAGTGGGTGAATTGGGATTAGAATCTGGGATCCTCTAGCTACGAAATTCATGCTAAGTACTTTATGCATCCTTTCATTTGATCCGCACTACAACCCTACAATATACTACAATTACCAGCACCTTAGAGATGGGGTGTCTATGCCAATTAGTAACTAATTTGGCTGGAAATTAGTTAGAAAACCAACTAGAGTGGCTTAAACATACAAATGTTTATTCTTGCATATAAAAGAAATTTTGTACTACACAATTCTGTGCGAGTGAAGAGGCTTCACAAGTTATCAAGGACCGAGATTCCTCTATCTTACTATTTCATCATCTTTATCCAAGGGCTACTACACTCAAGGTCTCCTCATGGTTCATAATGGCTGCTGAAGTTCCAGCCATCAAGATCATACTCTAATCAGGAAGGACAGAAGATTCCTCTTTTAGATAAATTCACTTTCTTATTTTACTTTCTTATTCACATTGCCTCTTCATCTAGCTACCAGGGAAGCTGGAAAATGTGTTGTTTTGTCTGGATGTCTTGCTGTCTCAGATAAAATGATGATTCTGTAAGAATGAAAATAAAAATGGATATTGGTAAGATAGAAATCACCACCTCAGCATAAAAAGCTTAGAGAAGTTATAAGACTTACATATACTTATACCACCAGTAAGGGAAGTCAGTCAAGATGTGAACCACAACCATGGAATTCCAAAACTCAGGTTCTTAATTGTTATGCTACATTTCCTCCCAAGCAGATGCATCACTACAGAATATAAACAAATGGCACAAAAATAAAATCAAAATAAATATAATGTTAGATATTAATCTGTATGTTAAAAATCAGATTCATTACTTTAGAGTTATACTTTTAGTATGTATTGAATTTTCTGACATCATGAAATAAAATGCATAGCAAAGTTAATCTAATACAATTTTATGACAGCATTGTCATTGACATGTTGGCTTCTGTAGGTAAATAGACATGCCCTGTAAGCACTACACTTACAAGCTTATCATAATTTTTTAAATTCTCAATTTAGCACTCTGTAGAATTATCTGATTCATCCTATATACCCAACTAACAGAGTAGGATGAATTAGATTCTTCAGTTGAATGATACATAAACATTATTAAAATGTGCTTCTGTTGTGATGAAGTACGAAAAGATTGGGAATCAAGTGAACGCACGTGAGGACTGGGTTAAAAGGGCAGAGCACCTAGACTCTAGCCCCAGCTTCATCACTGACTCACTCCGTGATCCCAATCAAGACATTTCCCCTTTTGGGCTTCCATTTTTGCATTTTTTAAGAGGACTGCTAAGTTTCTTTCATTATAAAATTCCAAAATCTTCAATGAAAATAAGATCTACTTCTTAGCTTGTGGATAGGAAGAAGCAGGCAAATATGGCCCAAAAAGAAAAAACAGAGATCAAAAAAATAAAATCCTAGGGCTTACCCTCCCCTAATTATGTTTTAACAGAACCTGTGGAGAAAGACCATTTGGGTCCTCTGTGTGTTCTGATATAAATCCTTAACCCAGATTTCTCTGTGTGCAGAATAAAAAAAGGTCCCTTTGCAAAATTATGTTTCAGAGTTTTGAATTTGATAGTGCTATTAATTTTAAGTAGAATGTATACAACAAGCTTTATTTATTTTCTCATCTCTGCTTAGAATTGAAGCAGCCAATTCTAACTTACGATCAAACAAAGGGCAGTCATGAAAATGAGGTAGTTCTGCATTACAGTTCATATGGAAAGAGGTCCAAAACATATTGCTAAGTAAAATAAAATTAGGGGGAAAAACAGTGTTTACAGTCTAAACCCATAGCTGCAAAAAAATTTTAAAAGATATATATATATGTTTGTCATATAATTTTGGGGGGACAGCTCAAAGCAATTATCTTTTCAAAAATTGTTTCTGCCCCTTCTAAAGTCAGACATAGTCAACATATTCCAATGTCTCTTCTGCTCTTTTCTGTATTTCTCATTCTTTATTTTTCATAATGTAAATATTTGGATATTTTCTTCTGATCTATCTTCCAGTTCACCTATTCTCCGTTCAGCTTTGTTTAATCTTCTCTTAAATGTATACATTTCATTCTTGAGATTTTATTTATTGTGTTTTTTACTTCTAAAATTTCTTTTTTATAGTTCCCAAGTCTATGGGAACTATCATTTAGTTTCTTGAACATAAAAAACACAGATGTTTTAAATTTAGTTTCCGATATCTACATTATCTAGATACCCTCTAAATTGGTTTCTATTATCTATTCTTTTCTCTTGGTTTCTAGTCACATGATCATACCTGCTTGTATGCCTTTCTTTTTTGAATGCTGAAGATTATATATGAAAAATTATAGTGATAATATGAGGCTCTGGAAAATGTAATCTTCCTCCTGAAATAATTATTTTCTTCAAGCAGATAGGTACGCTAGAGTCTAGTAATTTCAGATCACCTTAATTCAATGAAGAATTAGGATAATTCAAAGCTGTGTCTTCTTCCTGTGAGGGCTGATCTATTTCTAATTTATGGCTACTCCTAGAACGTAGTCATTTTGGATCCCAATTCAAAGCTTGAGGGAGTTACCAAGTTTTCTTTTCCTTGGTAGACCTGAACTCCAATTTTTGTCCATCTAGCCCAAGTATCTATTGAAGTATACTTTCACAATTGATGGCACCTTTAGGGATTAAAGTGGCCCCAACTGCCGAGTTCAACACTTTGAAATCCCTCTTCTCTAGGGTCCTGCATGATCCCTTACCATCTTGCTAGCTCTTCAATGCCTTCAAAGAGAATTTTCAAAATTGGTCCAGCTTCTGTGGTCGTTTGGAGAGGGAGGATTTGTCTAAGCTACCTAATTTGCTATTGCCAGAAGCAGAAATCTTGTATATATATTCTTAATACATATAAATCTCTGGGAGGATATACAAGAAAGTATAGTATAAGTGTGTTTACCTCTTGGGAGAGAGAGAGGAATTCAGGTAAGGAAACTTTTCCCTTTGAGCATACATCCCTTCATATACAGTTGGAATTTCTATTTCTTATAAGTGTGTATTAATTCTATTTTTAAAATCTAGTTCATAAAATTATTAAACAGAAGTTTAAAAAGGAAAATAGTAATCAATGATGACTTTGTAACTATTATTTAATATTCACTAAGCAAGAGTGTCATCTAAAAGCCTATCTTAACCATAGGTTAAAAATTCTGTTAATTTGATACACAATCCAGATTATATAGCTAAAAAGTACACTTCTGCAAAGGGAAAGAACACATGAAAAAAATAAAAGAGGGCAAAAAAGAATCATCAATATTAGCCATTGTATTTGAGATGTTAAAGTTCATTACCATTTATGTGTCCTGTTATTCACAATTAGCAAATATAATTATCAATTGTTAGATAATATATGCAATGTGCTTTCCATTCACTAAATTAGCATTTATAAAGACTAGAATAACTGTCTTCCAGGCAAAATATAAAGCATAGAGACTTTCCAAAAGTGGCACATGACTTGGAAAAAAAAGGCAAAGTACTCCCTGCAGATATTGTACTGTTTATGCCTCAAATATTTATTCAGCACTATTTGGCAATCCTGACAGACCTAAGCATTCAGTTATTTGGCAAAACCAACAAAAACCATCGCTTTAATGTGAGTGATTGTGAGGACCATTGTTCTGCAATTTCTCTCAATTATGAGATCAGGCCCTTGTGCAATAAATATCTCAGAAGAAAAATATAAACAAAAGAAAAAAACCCAGCGACATAAATATTAAACTCAAGCTAAAGGCACTTTCATTGTGAACTATAGTTTGTATTCTAATTCAACGAAAATATAACTTTGTAAATACTTATGGTCTATTAACAAGCCTGGACTTGAAATTGATTCCAAAATGGAAAAACAGGAGCATACAGAAAATGTCTAGTTTACATGGTTGTACCTAAAACATATCTACAAAAGGTATATTAACTACTCACATTTGCTTCCATGGACTGAATTACTTAATTTATTCTTTTCAGCTCTAGCAGGGAACAACTTGCTCTTTAAGGAAAAAAAAACCCTAAAGCTGAACATGAAAAAAAATCTTTCAAATCTCTACTCATTTCCAGTTTATTCCAGTTATACTATCCCATCTCAACACCCTGTAAGCCATAATTACCAAGTGAACCACCTCACATCTGCCCCATATAAAACAGAAAGGAAATGGAAAAAGAGAAATGCACACACGTATATGTCTATGTATGTATGGATACCAAACCAAAGAGAGAATATAACAATACATTTTCATTTCTGCAAATAGTCATGAGAACATAGCTGATACTTTGCCATTTTATAAATCCCCTCCTCCACCCGTTCCATGTCCCTTTGCTGTAAAATATATTCCCTATTCAGAATCAATGTTAATTGGGATTACGGGGACAGCGAATAATGTCAGAATTTTGGCAAGCAGGGAAGGCAAGTGCATATCAAAAACAAGAGTTTACTCCAGCAAATATAATTCCTCCAAACAGAAGGTGTCTAACATAATACACTTCTGGCAGGATATGATATCCTACTGTGGGTCCAGCCTTGATATTTGATAGATTGTGCATTGAAAAGTAGCAATAGCTTGATCAGCCTTGGTGAGGAGGAATTCAGGTTTTAAGCCCCCATCCCTGCCACCACGGCCACCTTGTTCATGAGCCCATTGAACAAGCCTCAGTGTAGCCATTATAATAGGCTGACTGACACCCACAGAGCAGGTCATTCTGTGCATGCACAAGATTGTCAAGAACCTCTTCTACAAGGAGGTTTTATGTTGAATATTAATTTGGGACACAAATATTTGTCCATTTTAAGAGATCAACCACACTTCTCTACACCACACTTTCTTTTCTTCAG
>RJWJ010031418.1:0-19944 GCA_004363605.1 Indri indri
CCAGAGAGAGGATGGCAGAGTACTCACAGCCAAAGTGATTTATGATGTTAGGTCCACAGTAGGAAAGTTCCAAAAGAGAATATGTGAGAGTCATGGAACAGAGTCCACCCCATATGTAAGTCCCAGCTACCAGCAGAACACAGAGCTTGCGAGACATGGCAACTGTGTAGAGCAGTGGGTTACACACAGCCACAAATCGGTCATAGGCCATCACCGCTAACATGAACATCTCTGTGATCACAAATGTGCAGCCAAAGAAAAACTGTGCCATGCATCCTTTGAAGGATATAGTTCTGTCTTCCACTACCAAGTTCTCTAACAGTTTGGGTGTAAATACGTTGGAATAACAAAAATCCAGAAAGGATAGATGTCCAAGGAAAAAGTACATGGGTGTATGAAGTGTGGGATTAATTCTTATGACCACAATTATGCCCCAGTTCCCCACTAGAGTGACTGTGTAGATGGCCAAGAACACCAGGAAGAGGGGTGCCTGGAGGTGTGGATATTCTGAGAAGCCCAACAGGATGAACGTGGTCACAGAGCTCTGGTTTACCCCCTCTAGTACCATGGCTCTACATTAAAGGAGAGAGAGAGAGAGAAAACTAAAGAAGAGAGAAAATAAAATTAATTTAAATTGAGCAACAGAACTTGAAAAGGTGGGGTGGGAGGAACTCAGGAAAGGCTCGAAGTAAACTAGTGAAGACAAATATGGTGAGTTTATATTCATAGCATTCTGCTCCACTCTGGAGTCTTACTTTATAACTTACTGTCTTTTTGATTGTGGGAAATGGGCTTTATCTTTCAGCACTTTAGTTTTCTCTTCTGGAAAAAAAGGAAAGACAGTACATAACATTATTATTTTACATACATTTTCATAAATGTATTTGATACAGCATTCAGTGCTTATTATAAAATATAATTACATGATAACAGAGGCAACATATCCTAAAATCAGAAAAGGATTGAATAGGCCATAGTAGCTATATGACCATGGCAGAACAATCCTTGAGAAAATTAAACACTTTTAATATGTACACGAAAACTTAATAGTAAAATTTTGTAGGGGGAAAATGCATCTTGTCAGTCAGGGCTCTGTATTGATACATTGAATTTTTACCTATTCTCAGTTTATCCCATTATGAAGAACACATAAATATTTACTTAAGAGTATTTCTAAGTACTGTTATCAATAATTTTACTGATAACTATGTTCTCTTAATCATATACCCACCGCATGGTCATTTATAAGACTCAAAATACTCAATGATATAAAACTGTCTCCTGAGGAAGTATTTTGGAGACATTCTTAGAAGTTTCACATTGATTACCTTCTGCTGGTTATGCAGTCTGTTTGCAGTGCATATTGTATAGTATATTTATCAGTTCACCAATAACATAGGAACTAAAAAATCCTTAAAGAAGACAATGATCATTAAAATTATGTCATGGTGATAATTTTATCCAAGTAGTTATGGTATTGTTTTGAATTAATTAAACTTGGTCCTGGGAATGTTACAAGGGTTGAATGAATAAACTAAAACCTTATTCTCAGCAAATGAAGAAGCAAACAAACAAACGATGTCTCATTACACTGTCTTGTTAAAAATTCTAACCTCAATAGTTTTTTTTGGTTCCGCCTCATTGAGGGAAGCTAATTTGAATGTATGGAGAAAAGATAGCATCATATCATGCTATTTTACAGGGAATATGGGTTTAGAAAGCACATTCTACTAGCCCAGATTCAGCCTCTTCAACTTAAAAATTTACCAAATTTTTAAAATATATGACCCTCAATTTCATCATCTGTGAAACGTGGATAATAACACGGTGCTAGGTCATTTAATGTTTAATGCAAAAATGTTGAATGGGGTATAACTTTAAAATATTTTCAACAGGTCTATACTTATAAAGCCTCCGCTAGTATCAGCTCCCTTGCATCACAATTTTCTAATACTCTAACTTCCCAGAATATTGCACCAGTTCTAAGTTTTGAAAATGTCTCTGTGGTATAAATTTGGAAATCTATTTTTAAAAGAGTGCTATCTATATCTTGGAATCCCTTTAATTTTAGATTTTACACTCAATCTTGGATTCATAATTTTATCCATTTCTCAATCCACCCATACAGGATTTTGATCTTACCATTGCTTTCCCATCCCTGTCTTGTTCTTTCTGGCGCTCTGGGGTCTATGGATTTGGGACAGACAATCAGAGGAAAAATGTAAAAAGAGAAATCTTCAAAATGACCCTCCCTCTTCATTTCCACTGTCATCAACTACTCATCTAGATACCACATTTCCAAGTATCTTAGCACATCACAGTTTAATCTGTAAAACTAATTTTGTCAACTGTCTCTTAGTTTGGAATACAATAGTGTGTTTTTGAAGGCAGTTTATTATAAAATGTATCAAATTGAATGTCTTTGGCCTAGGCTTCTATAATACCTCCAGGAACGGTGTAACCAAATCATTTTGTCAGTACAATATTGTTTTATTCATACTAGTATTTTGAATCTGTATTTTACAAAAAAAGTCACATATGTCTTCTAACCTATTGTTTATTCCTCTAAAATGCCACCTTTTCCCCTTCGTGTTTTGCACTGTGTCATCACGTCACAAGTTTTCATATAACTTTTCCAAGAAAGCTTTGCTATTAATCCAAATGTCTTTTGTTTCTTATTCTATTTTCTCTCCACCCATATCATAACAATATTTACACAATGCCTGTAACATTCTACTAGTCTTTGTGTGTTTCTTTTAGTCTTTTTCTCTGAAAAATATCATCTCTTTAGGACAAGACCTATATTAAACATATTTTCTATAACTTCTGAAGTACCTAACATAACAATGTAGACATATTTTTGAATTTAGGACAATGGTCCTGGAAATAATAAAAATTGAATTTAGCCTGTTTAATATAAGCCATGAACTAGGCAGACATTGCTGCCTGCCAAACATTTACTAGGTTTCAGTATCCCTCATATGAGATTGAAAAAATGACCCTAGGTTGAATCGACTCACCAGAAGCCAGATTTCCCTGTTGTACTTTTTATTGAAGGTGTCCCTGCTAGCATTAAGAACTTCAGAAAAATCCTTTCTTAAAATAGAAATTATGTCAAAACTTTTCTAGGCCTTTAATCATTTGGTGGTTCTTATAGAATGTAATTCAATAAACATACCAAAAAATGACATTTTTCCAACTGTGAAGATATTTAAGGCAGCAGAGAGATGCTGCTCAGGAAGATACGGACCTTGAACCATATTCCATGATCATGTGGTTTGTTTTCCATTTAACTGCTTAACTTTGGGGACACAGACCCTGGAGAATCCTAATAGTTTGTTGTCATGAACTACAAACAAAATAATTAGAGAAAGCTTCCTTTTCTGTGACTTAGAATATAATTTATTCTAGATCATTAATATGTTGATCTTCATGTCTTAAAAAAATTTACCTCTATAAAATCCATCTAATATGATTTCTGCATCTACTCCCGTAGGGCACAAATTAAGGAAGGAAGAAAGTGGTGTCAAATATTGGTCTAATAATATACTACCACATTGGTCACTGAACATAAATTCTTGAGACTTGCATATACATATAGACATTTGAAAACAAAAATTACAACAATTATTCAAAGGGATTAGAAATTCTGGTGCAGCTAATAGAAGATTTAGACAAATTAGTGGGATAAATTTTGGCAGCTAAGTATGATTTGTATTTGCAAGTTATTTTTAATAGGGAATGGCTAGCAAAAATTAAATGTCTGCTTAAAAGCTTCTGTGGCTGATCCCTGTCAGTACATTTGACCTGTTGTTTCCATTGAAGTCAAGTCAAGGATTTAATCAATAAAATTACTTTTACAATCTAAGCAAAAGATCACTTTAAAACAGATTGCTCAGAAACAGGAGGTATTTTTGTTATTTTATATTTTCTCTTTTATTTTACAAATATCTCAGTATGATGAGCCAAAACTAAAAATAATGATAATAATAATAATAAAATAAAGACAAAGTAAATATAGAAGTAACATGTGATCCAGGAATCCCACTACTGGGTATATAATCAAAAGAGAGGAAATCAGTATATAGAAGAGTTACCTGCACTCCTATGTTTATTACAGCACTATTCACAATAGTCAAGATATGGAGTCAACCCAAGTGTCTATCAGTGGATAAATAGGTAAAGAAAATTGGTATATATATATATATATATATATATATATATATATAATGACATATTGTTCAGCTATAAAAAAGGAATGAAACCCTGTCATTTACAACAACATGGATGAAACTGGAGGACATTATATTAAATGAAATACACCATGCACAGAAAGACAACTATTAAATCTTCTCTCTTATATGTGGGAGTTAAAATAAGTGGTCTCATGGAGATAGAGAGTAAAATAATGGTTGCCAGAGGCTCAAAATAGTATTCACAGGAGGTGGATAATGAGGTGTTGGTTAACAGGTACAAAAATACAATCAGATAGAAGGAATAAGATCTAGTGTTCAGTAGAACAATAGTTATAGCTAATAACTTATTGTATATTTCAAAATAATTAGAAAAGTGGAATTGAAATGTGCCTAACACAAAGAAATGATAAATGCTTGAGGTGATGGATACCCCAATTATCCTGATTTGATCATTATGCATGATATGCTTGTATCAAAATTTTACATATACACCAAAAATGTATACTACTATTATGTGTCCATACAAATTAAAAATAAATAAATAAAGTCAGCTGAAGCCCATGTGGGCAGAAGAGCATTTGTGCAACAACTTCTATTCTTAAAATTATTAATTTTGTATAGTATTATGTTGTAATTCTAAATTCCGTTGCTCTAAATTTCTTCAGAATTGCATGCAGGTTTTGCTTAAGGAATGATCTGTGTATATAGTACTAACTTATTATCAGTCTCCAATATGTGGCCTCATTACAGCTTTAGCCATCATTTTCATAAGTTCTGAACATGTTTTTAGATTCAGAAACTCATACTATGGCTGTTTCAACAGAGGGTTGGGGATTGCATTATATATACAAATTAAAAAGATGAGGATCTTAAGCATGGATAACATCTTCTCTGGTTAAAATATAGAAGTACCTTAATAAACTTCTGAAAATTCAGTTAAAGATTTATTTAAAAGAAAGGTGCCAAATACTCTAAGTCATGTAATTAATGAGAAAATGAACTTAGTTAATTTGTCACTTTACTACCACAATAAGTATAGTTAAAAATAACGAATGACTTATTAACCCACAGGAAAATATTTTTTCAGAAGAAATATTGAGATCCCAAAAGGCAGGATATAAATTAAAAGAAAAAGTCTATAGACACAGTCTGGTTGCTGAAGATAAAACAAAAGCATCTTTCAAGAAGGAGAAAGAAAGTATTTTATTTGTCTAAGATAGAAAAGTTGACCGTATTATAAAGGATTCCAGTGGAAGCTAAGGGAAAAATATCAAAGTAAATAGGAGTGACAAATCTGGTCAAATTCAGGCCTAGCGAAGTTATGAGCAATGTCTTTGTGTTAAACTTTTATATAAATGTTTCATGACAGGAATAAATAGCAATCAATTGATGTTACTTCAAACCCCTCCCAACACACACTAGTAGATTAAAAGAGTAAAGACATATGATTATATAAATATTTACAGCAACTATTTCTTTTAAAATTTAATATTAACACATGCAAAAATTTCCTTAGCAAATAAAATTAGAAGTTTTTTAACTTGATAAAGGAGATTTAAATAACAATAGAAACAACATACTTCATAGTGAAATGTATTTCTTTTTGAAATCATGAAAAGATATTTACAGCTTCATTTTGTCAATCATTGTACTATAACATTTAACCCCACTACAGCTGGGTAATCCATGCATGCCTACAAGCAAAGAATAAACATATGGATGATAGATAGATAAATAGATAGAATAAAACAGTCATTTATCATAAGATGACATTTCATACATAAAAATACATAATCTATAGGTAAAATAGATAAGAGAAAAAGTAGATGAAAGAATTACAAATTTTGTAACGTTTCTGAATTCAATATAAATATACAAAAATCAACTGACAGTTGGCTCCTCTTTTTCCCCATTACTTTCTACAAACAAGAGTGTTCTTGAGGTGCAAGACGGAGGCTCTGGAGTCAGGTTTAACCCCTGATGGCACCTCTGACTGCTGTGGGACCTGATGTCTCCCACAATTACCAGTTTCCTCACAGCATGAGGCTCAAATTGGACAACATGGAAATCACCATCTGGCAGCCGTCAGTTTATATCAGTCCTGCAGCCAAGTCTTGTTGAGCTCTCAGTGTTTTAAAATTTTTCACTGTATTATTTCGAATGGGATAGTATATTCACATTGTGTAAAATTGAAAGTGAATTTCAGAAAAAAAAAGGTTCCAGTGAAAAGTTACTCTCTCTTCCACCCCTGTCCTCAGCTGTGCCAGTTTTCCCCTGCATCTGACATATGACTGCAGAGATATTTGTATACATAAATCAGGATTTTTGCATATCCACACACATGCATACTTTAAACAAATAATAACATAACGTATATTTCATGTTTGACAACTTGCTTTTATTATTTAATATATTTTGATGATCTTTCCATGTCACTGCAGAGGAGATTTCCTTACTTTTGTTAATAGCTGCAGAGGTCTCAATTGTATGGATGTGCCATAATGTTTTTCTCCCCCTTTACCAATGGGGTTATTGGGTGTTTCCAATATTTTGTTATTAAAAACAGTGCTGGCATACACAACCTTACAAATATGTCATTTTGCATGGTAGTGTGTGTCATCATAGAACACATTTCTAGAAATGGAACTGCTGAGTGAAAAGTTATGTACACGGCTGTAATGTAAAACAAAAAGTGGAAAATAACCAATGATGCTGAGGATATGGAGAAACTGGAACATTCATTCACTACAGAAGATGAGACTGTGAAATAGTGCAGCTGCTCTGGAAAACAGTCTGGCAATTCCTCAAAAAGTTGAACATATAGTTGCATATGACCCTGTTTCCATGGGTATATAGTTAAGAAAAATCAAAACATACATCCACATGAAAACTTGCACATGAATTTTCATAGCAGGCTTATTTCTAGTTTCCAAAAGATGGAAACAACTTGAATATCCATAAACTGACACATGCATAAATATAAGGGGGTATGTCCATGCAATGAAGTACTCATACACAGGACCCAGAAACAAAAGGCCTCATTTTGTATGATTCCATTTATGTGAAATGACCAAAATAGGCAAATTCATAGAGACAGCAAGTACATTAGCAATTGCCAGGGGATGGAGAATTTGTAGAAAATGGGGAGTGCCCACTCACAGCTAAGAGCTTTCTTTTTAGGATGATGAACATATTCTGGAATTAGACATTAATAATGATAGCACAATATTATAAACATACTAGAAAGCGCTGAACCATATACTTTAAAATGATGATTTTTAAGGCTACTATAAAACATATCTAGTTCTTTGAGAGTAAATTGTGCCAGAGTTTTGATAACCTGAATTTTCATTTTCTGTCTGTAAGCTCCCCAGGGCATTCAGAAGAATTCACACTTTCAGAAATCTTTGTATTACAGCATGTGAATCAATGATTTGGCTTAAGTAGTCTAAGGTTACATCCTCAATAATATTTATAATTTTAAAGTTACTTTATTAAACATCAGAGTAAACAGATACTGAACTGTCAACTAGAGGTTTGCCATACATTCATGTATTGATTTGATTTCGAACTACTACACGAGTCATCTCAAAGAAAAATAAGTAATATTTCTAGCATTATATTTGATGATGTAATAATTACATATTGATTAACTTCCTGGCCATGTATTTTACATCTTTGTTCCGGAAGCTATAGATCAGGGGGTTAAGCATGGGAATGACCACAGTATAAAAGATAGAGGCTACCTTGACCATGAGCCATGAGCTTTTGGAGTTAGGAATGCAGTAGAGAAACAGGATGGTTCCGTGGAAAATGGTAATGGCGGTCATGTGGGAGGCACAGGTGGAGAAGGCTTTATGGCGCCCCCCAGGTGAAGGCATCTTCATGACAGTGATAAAAATAAAAACATAAGAAGTTAGAACAATCATGAGGCTGCTTATTTCATTGAATGTGGCAGAGACTAAAATGATCTTCTGGCTAATGCAGGGGTCAGAGCAGGACACAGCAACAATAGCAGCATGCTCACAGACAAAATTATTTATGATGTTAGTTCCACAAAATGATAAGGTCAACAAAAAACATGTGTATGTTAAGGAACATATTATACTCCAAGAGTATGATGCAGCCACCAACAAGGAACAAAACTTCTGGGACATGACAACTGTGTAGAGCAGAGGGTTGCAAACTGCCACGAATCGGTCATAGGCCATCACTGCCAACATGAAGGTTTCTGTCACGACGAAGATGCAGGCAAAGAAAAACTGCACGATGCATCCTGGGAAGGAGATGGTCCTGTCCTCCACAACCAAGTTCTCCAGCAGTTTGGGTGTCACTGTGGTAGAATAACAGAAATTGACAAAGGACAAGTGGCTGAGGAAAAAGTACATGGGGGTGTGGAGTTTGGGGTTGATCCTGATGATCATGATCATGCCCAGGTTCCCCAGCACAGTGACCGTGTAGATGGTCAGGAACACCAGGAACAGGGGCACCTGGAGGTCCACGTATTCTGAGAAGCCCAAAAGGATAAAGGTGACTCCAGCAGTGTGATTATTTTGGATCCTATGGAAAAAATAGAAATGATCCAGAGAAGTGTGAACCCATATTTGAAATACGAAAGAGAAAAGAAGATATATTGAGAGACTTAGTCAATCTCAATTAAGAGTGTTGTTGAAAACATGAGCTTTCAACTGTTGCATTATTTCAAAAGTTAGTGCTCTTTGTTTTCTTCATTCGCTTGTTTGTTTTGAGATAGAGTCTCCCTCTGTCACCCCAGCTGGAGTGCAGTGGCATAATCATAGCTCACTGTAAACTCAAATGTCTGGGATGAAGCCATTGTTCCACCCCAGCCTCACAAGTAATTAGGACTACACAGGCATGCTCCTAATTCTTTAAATTTTTTTTGTAGAGATGGGGGTCTCTATATATTGTACAGGTTGGTCTTACACTCCTGTCATCAAGCAACCCTCTTGTCTGGGCCTCCCAAACTACTGGGATTACTGAAGCGAGGCACCACAGATGCAAAAATCCTCAACAAAACCCTAGCCAAGTGAATCTAACAGCACATGAAAAAGATAATTCATCATGATCAAGTGGGTTTGATCCCAGGGATACAGGAAGTCTCAACATATGAAAGTCAAGACATGTGATTCACCACATAAACAGAATTAAAAACAAAAATCATATTACCATTCCAATAGATTCAGAAAATGCATTTGATACAATCCAGCATGCCTTCATGAAGAAAACACTCAACAAATTAGGCACGGAAGGAAGATACCTCAAATTAATAAAAGCCATATATAAGAAACCCACAGCCAACATCACACTGAGTAGGGAAAAGTTGAAAGCATTCCCCCTAAGAACGAAACAACACAAGGAAGTCCACATGTGCCACTTCTATTCAACATAACATTGGAAGTCCTAGCTAGAGTAATTGAGCAAGGGAAAGAAATAAAGGGGATCCAGATTCAAAAAGAGAAGTCAAACTATGTTTGTGGATGATATAATCTTATACCTAGAAAACACTAATGCCTCCTCCAAAAGAATCTTAGATTTGGTACATAAATCCAGTAAGATCTCACATTACAAAATCAATATTCACAAATCAGTAGCAATGCTATACACTAATAATGACTAAAATGAGAATAAAATCAAAAACTCAATCCCATTTATAAGTAAAAAAATTAAAATACTTAGATATATGATGAAATAAGTGAAAGATATCTCCAAGGAGAACTACAAAACAGTGAAGAGAGAAATCATAGATGATACAAACATATGAAAAAATATCCCATGCTCATGGATTAGAAAAATCAATATGTGAAAATGACCATACTTCCCAAGGCAATCTACAGATTCAATGCAATTTCTATGAAAATAACAATGTCATTTTCACAGAATTGGATAAAATAAACCTAAAGTTCATGTAGAACCAAAGAAAGAGCCTAAATAGCCAAAGCAATCCTAAGAAAAAAGAGCAAACCTGGAGGTGTCATGTTACCTAACTTCAGTTTATACTACAAGGCTATAGTAACCAAAACAGCATGGTACTGGTATAAAAGTAGACACACAGATCAGTGGAACCGAATAGAGACCCCAGAAATAAAAACAGATACTACCACCAACTTATCTTTGACAAAGCAAACAAAAACATACCTTGGGTAAAGGGCACCCTATTCAATAATGGTGCTCAGAAAATCAGATAGCCACATGCAAAAGAGTGAACCTGGATCCTTATTTCTCACCACATACAAAAATTAACTAGAGCTGCATTAAACCCTTAAATATAAGACATGGAATGATAAAAATTATAGAAAGAAAACTTGAAAAAACTCTTCTGGACATTGGCCTAGGCAAAGTATTCATGACTAAGACCCCAAAGCAAATGAGACAAAAATGAAAATAAATAAATGGGACATAATTAAACTAAATGCTTCTTCACAACATAACAAATAATCAATAGAATACACAAACTTACAGAGTGAGAAAAAATATTCACAAACTATACATCTGACAAACAACTAATAGCTAGAATCTACAAGGAATTCAAACAAATCAGCAAGGAAAAACATGTAATTCCATTAAAAAGTGGGCAAACAACGCGAACAGACATTTTGAAGAGAAGATATATAAATGGCAAACAAACATATAGAAATGTTAAAAAACACTAATCATCAGGAAAATGCAAATTAAAACCACAATCAGATACCGCTTTACCGCAGTCAAATTGGCTAAAATTAAAAAATCAAAATCAAGATATTGGTGCAGATGCAGTGAAAAGGGAACATTTACATACTGTTGGTGGGAACGTAAAATAGTACAACTTTTATGGATAATAACATGGAGAATCCTCAAAGAACTAAAAGTAGACCTACCATTTGATCCAGCAAACTCATGACTGAGTATCTAGCCACAGGAAAATAAGTCATTTTGTCAAAAAGACACCTTCAATCATATGTTTATCACAATTCACAATGTCAAACATATGGAATCAACCTATATGCCTACCAACTGATGAATAGATAAAAAAATGTGGTATATGTACACCATGGAATACTATTCAGCCATAATAAGAAAAGAATGAAATAATGTCTTTTCAACAACTTGAATGGAACTGGAGTTCATTAACCTAAATGAAGTTAACTCAGGAACAGAAAAGAAAATACTTCATGTACTTACTTGTAAATGGGAATGATACTAGTGGATTGCATGCTCATACAGAGGATATAACAGATTCAGAATCAGGGAGGGTGGAAACAGGGAAGAAAAATTACCTATTGGATAAAATGTACACCATTTAGGTGATGATACACTAAAAGCCCAAACTTCACCACTGTACCATCCATATAAGCAAAAGCCACTTGTACTCCTAAATCCATTGAAATTTTAAAAAATTAAAAAGTTACTGTTTTTGTCTATAGTAATTACACAGTCAATAAGAATTTTTTATGAAAAGAATGATAAAAACAAAATTAATACAGGAAGAACAAAAAAAATAAAACGGAGTATTCCCTGATATATTTCAAATAATGAGACTCACTATCCTCATAGACAGCTGGCTTCATGAGAAGGACCACTCTGACTCTCTGCATAAACCTGAGTATAGTGAAAATATTTCTGTTGGAGGAAATATATGTCATATGTTCCTACAGTTTCATTCCTGCCTTACCTCTTAAGCTATGAGACAACTAACTTAAAACTCACAGCAAATTATAAAATATTAATGTACCTGTGAAAGGGTAAATTTAACATTTATTTGTTGTTTTATTTTTCTTAAAGTGTCCTTCTTACTCCATCATACTCTCAGCACATTATAGAGCTTTGCTGTACTGTAAAATATGATGAATTTTTTTACTCACTTTGAACTGATTTTAAACATTCTTGAATGTTATTCTTAAGGGCATATTGTATTATTCATTGGAAGGTGATCACAATAAAATATTGCTGTGTCTGCAGTGATAAAATACTTGAACCAATGTTAAATGAAAAGGTCTTCATTTTCTGATTTAGAAAATATCGGAGGATGGGTAAGTGACAAACAGTAACAAATATGAAAGTACTGTATAATACAAATAAATTTGAGGTGGTAGCAAAAACCCATTATCCTGTTTTAAGTCAAGTTTAAACCTCTGCCAAGGAGAAGTGTCAGGATAGAGACTGATCTGAAACAGGATGCCATAATACTCTTTGAATATTCCTAGATGCCACTATGCATTTTCTCAACAGTAAAGTGAGATAATATGTTAATAAAATCACATACATCACTAGAATGGAAATAGAGACTTTGCTTATGAAATAAATGATTATAAGACATGGAATGAAGAATAGTTAATGCTCAGTTTTATATTTATTAGAATTATGAGTAATTTGTGTGGTTTCAGAAAACTCATACGGTTGACAAAATCAGGCATAAGCAGGACAGGTATCAAAACGTAGGAACATTTGAGAATTCAATGTAGAAAATCATTTTCTGAACCCACACAATAGAAACACTATAGTACTTCATTTGGAGATTTATTCTAAGACATATATCAATATTTTTCTCATTCTCCTATATGTATTCCCATCACACAATAGCTTTCTCTGGTTCACACAGGCTTGTGCCTATAGGAAATATATTGTCCAAAAAGACCAATTTCTCAACAATTCCTATACAACAATCATTTATGACATCTTAGCACTACAAAGCTAGATTATGGCTGTATTTCCCAGTGATAATACGATCAATTTAAGATATTCTTTGCAACATTGTGAGGAAAACTTTCCGTAATCACTTTAACCTGACAGTAAATGATTTCAACTATTCCAAATGCTTTTATTAATGAATGCCTGAAATCTACCTTGTGTAGCTTGGATTTTCCAAAATTGCCCTGATCCAGATGTTCAATTCATTACTTAAGATATTCATTATCTAGTCATGGTTGATTTATCAAGCTATTACATAGCACATGTTGATTTACATAAAGTTTATTTTCCCATCTTGCTCTCACACTTATAATGATTTATTTTACCATCTACTATTATAAATATTACTTATTGTTTCTTCTCCTCTCTACATATGCAAACATTAATGTTTCTAACTCACAATTACCATAAACTGCATCTTATCATTTACAGATTTGGTTTCTACTGTCACTCACCTCCTTAGAGATTACAGGAAATTTAAAGATAAGGCCCTTTTAAAATGTCATTTTCTCTTTGCCAAAGTGTAGATTTCATTGTGGAATACATGGTAGATACCCAGTGAGAAAACCAGGATGGATATTATTTGAAAGAAAGAAGAAATTATGATATATGGCCATTGGCCCTCTCTTAATCAAACCAAGTGGATTTAGGGGCACTTAGACCTACACATGTTTGTCTCTTGCAAAAATTACTAGAACTCAATACTTTCCTTCTAAAATGAAGTAAAAGAACTGAATAAACTCACCTAAACACAGAAGTACTTGAGTGATTCATTTGCTGAAGAATTTTTTGCTAAGATTAATGAATTATAAGAATGCTCCTGCTTAGTATTCAATTAATAGAAACAGACCTGAAAACAGTAATAGTAAACAACAGTATATTTCATTGAATGTTCCATATGTTACTTTTTTCCCAACCTATTATGAAAACTCAGAGACAGCAGAGATAAGGTCACACCTACAAACTAAGTCCTGGTACCAAACTGTGCCACAAATATATGCCCCAAGACGCTGGGGACCTAGAAACTAGAGAATACCTAGGTGCCTTTGAGGCTAAAATGTGAGCAATTAGATGTAACACTGTCCCAAGTGGTATTCAGGTTATGTATTACTTTTCTAAAGCCCTGGAGCATTTCTATCATTAACATTACTCAATTAATCTTAATAGTAAATATATGTTGACTTTACATGAGTGTGAAATACAGAAATACGCAGGGAAAAATCACCTATAAAACATAGACCAGAGATAGCTATTATTAATCCTTGTTGATTTTATTTTCTCTCTCTTCGTATGAAGATGTATTTATTTTACTTTACATCGAAATATAGAGCTGCCTAACCAATGTTATATTGTTTATTTTTCCTTTGTTAACAATATATTATAAACTACAATTTCTATTCACACCATCAGCTTTTTTTTTAATAGAAAACAGTTTGTGTTGATCTCTCAAATGTGGCCAAAATATCTTCAAATAATTATCTGTACTATTGTATCTGCAAAAATTGAAGTGTATGTTACTAAAATAAACCAGTTTATGGAAAGGAAGATATATTCATTAATTTTGATAACTCTATCCATCATTCCTTTAAAGATATACATAAAAAATGCCAGTATCTTAAACTAATAAAAGCTTATGTCCCACTATTTCAAGGTCCAAAACGCATTGCTGAATATTGGGTAGCTCTGTTCCATGTAGTAATACAGGGGCCCAGGTTCCTTTCAGCTTGAGTTTCACCATCATCATGGTGAGCTGAGGTTACGGTTCTCTTTTGTAAGTGAAGGAGAAGCAATAAGACAATACAGTCATACATATTTCATAAGTAAAGCTGATTTCATTGAAGATGACCCAGTATAGCACATAGGGAAATCGAGGGCAAGAGGTATGATCACAAGTCTCAGAAGCAATAAATCTAAGGAACTGCAGATAAAAAGCAATCGAAATCTATGTTCATCAGGATTATTGGCCTGTAGTTTTCTTTTCTTGTAGTATCTTTGTCTGGCATTGCTATGAACATAATGCTGCTCTCATGAAATGAGTCTTAAAGTGTTCCAACTTCTTTCGTTTTTGGAAGATTTTTAAAAAGATTGATCTTAATGCTTCTTTAAATGTTTGGTGGAATTCATCAATAAAGCCATATGGTTGTGGATTTTCTTTATTGATAGAATTTGATTACTTGTTATTAGTTTTAGGTCTGTTCAGATTTTCTATTTCTTCATGATTCAGTCATGGTATGTCATATGTTTCTAAGAATCTATTCATTTCTCATAAGTTATTCAATTTGTTGGAATATAATTGTTCATATTAGTAACTTATGATACCTCTTAATTTCTGTGGCATTGGTTGCAATGTCTCCTCTTCCATATCTGATTTTATTTGTGTATTCTCTCTTTTTTCCCTAGTCCACTTATGATGTGGCCAATTTTGTTTATCTTCTAAAAAAAAAAAAGACTCAGTTTCATTATTTGCTGTTTATATTATCTATCTCATTTCTTTCCGCTCTAACATTTATCATTTCATTCTTTTTGTTAACTTTGTGCCTCCATCTCAAAGACTCAATATACTTAAATTTTTCATACTACCCAAGAAATCTACAGATTCAATGCAATCGCTATTAAATTTCTAAAGGTATTTTTTTCTACCAAATAGAAAAAAATGTATATGAACCTACAAAAGACCCAAAACAAAGTTGAGAAAGAAAAAAAAAGAC
Source organism: Indri indri (assembly GCA_004363605.1). NCBI lineage: Eukaryota > Metazoa > Chordata > Mammalia > Primates > Indriidae > Indri > Indri indri. The sequence goes on from RJWJ010031418.1 coordinate 15,590, forward strand.
AGAGGCATCACTCTTCATGATTTCAAAATACATCACAAAGCTAAAATAATTAAAGCAGCATGGACTGGCAAGCAAACAGACATATAGACCGTTGGAACCGAACAGAGAGCCCAGATATAACTCACACTTACATAGCAAACTATTCTTCAACAGAGGTGCCAAGAATACACAATGGTAAAAAAGATAGTCTTTACAATAAATGTTGTTAGGAAAACTGTATATCTAAATGCAGAGAATGAAATTGGACCCTCATTTTACACCCTAAACAAAAATCAGCACAAAATGGATTAAATAATTAAATATAGGACCCAAAACTCTAAACTTTCTAGAAGAACACATAAGGGGAAAGCTTTATGACTTTGGTTTCGGCAACTATTTCTTGGCCATGACACCAAAACCATAAGCAACAAAGCAAAAATAGATAAATGGGAAGATATCAAACTAAAAAGCTTCACGGCAAAGGAAATAATCACAGAGTAAAAAGGCAACCTATGAAATGGAAGAAAATATTTACAAAACATATGTTTTATAAAGAGTTCATAACAAAATATATAAGGAACACCTACAACTCAACAGCAAAAAAATCAATTATCCAATTTGAATATGCAAAGGACTTGAATGGACATTTCTCCAAAAGGGACATACAAATGGCCAGTATGTGAAAAGATGTTGGACATTACTAAACATCAGGGAATTGCAAATCAAAACTGCACTGAGATACTGCCTCACACCTGTTCATATGGCTATTATCAAAAAAGTAAAAACTAATAAGTGTTGCGAGGATATGGAGCAATAAAAATCCTTCTACACTGTTGGTGGGACTGTAAAATATTGTAGCCACCATGGAAAACCCTATGGGGACACCTCAGAAACTTAAAAATAGAGGTACTATTTGACATAGCAATCCCACTTTTGGGTATGTATCCAAAAGAATTGACATCAGAATTTTGAAGAGGTGTCTATGATAACATGTTCACTGCAGCATTATTTACAATAGCCAAAAAGAGCCATCTATGATAACATGTTCACTGCATTATTTACAATAACCAAAAAGAGCCATCGATGATTGGGCATTTAGATGGATTAGGAAAATGTAGTATGTACATACAATGGAATATTATTCAGTCTTTAAAAAGAAGGAAACTTGCCATATGGGATAACAGGGATAAATCTACAGGACATTATGCCAGATTAAATAGGTTAATTACAGAGGGCAAATACTTAATGATTCTCCTTCGCAAGGGATCTAAAATAGCCAAACTCATGGAAGCAGAGAGTAGAAAGCTGGTTGTCAGGGCCTAGGGGGAGGGGAAATTGAGTCGTGCTGTTCAAGGGATATAAATTTTCAGTTATACAAGACGAAAAAGTTCTAGAGATCTGTTGTACAACATAATGTACAACATATTTAAAAATAATGCATTATGTACTTAAAAATTGTTAAGAGTATTGTTCTCATGTTAAGGGATCTTACCACAATAATATTTTTGCAATGTGGTAAGTACTTAATGTTAGAATTCTATATATTTATATGTTTGGTTTTGTATATTTTTAGTACTTTTATAAATATATTTATGAAAACAATTTGTCTGTAATTTTCTATTGTGGTAAAACTAGCCTCATAAAATGAATTGGAAAGTGTTCCCTCTTATTCTATTTTCTCAGTGAGTTTGCATAATATTGGTATTATTCTCTAACCATGTCACTTACACTGATGATAAGGCTGTAATATTTAGTAAGGCTCTACTGTACTTTCAGAGATAGCAAAATAGAAACAAAATAGCAAAAAAAACTAGAAAACCACCCCAAAATGTTGCTTCTTTCAGATCCACCAATTCAGGGTTGTTTTCATGTGTTAATACATCCTTTTGGGCTCTTTCCTTGTGCTTGGAATGTGGTTACTTTCACCCAGAATGACCTTGGGCTTGAACGCCCTTTGCATCTAAGCAGAACAATCAGGAAACACAAGACATTGAGGTAGGAACTCCACAATCCATTTCCTTACCTTCCCACACAAATTCCCTTTTTGTTTTCACTTTATGACCAATCTTTCTCTACTATGACAAACATTAGGGAAGCCAGTTACTCAAGGAAAAAATTGTCTGCTATTCTTGGGATACTCATATAATGAGACAATTGTCCAACATCAGTAAATTTCCTGGTCTTATTTATTAATACACATGATCCAAAAATTATCATTTACATAATATAGCCTACATCTGATTTTTATAATATTCCTCCACTAAGAAGTGACTATTAATTCTGTACATTACTCCTTACTATTGTAAATATCTTCATCAAATGTTCTGCCAAGTCCCTTGAAATAAATGTAAAGAAAAACACAACGATCACAACACAAACAAGAATTTAAATTAAGAAGAGACTATAATTCACGGACATAAATGTAACATGATCATTACTTAGCACAATCCGACAGGAATTGGTTTATATTACCAAACATAAACTTACTTCCTCTGTTAAAATACCTACTTTCATATTAAAATTTCAACTTGGGAGTTCTTAAAGAATTTCTGCATTACGTTTGTGATCGAATGTCCATTCCAGAACAATTTCCAAAATAAAACAACAATGTATTCTAAAACACTTTGCAGCTGTCCAGAGGTGTTTTTTTTTTTTATTTTTTATCTTTAGTTTTTGTTTTGTTTTCCCTTGTAAGACAGAAAGCTAATTATACTTTCAAATATTATAATATACCTAATATCTATCATCTATGCTTTTAAAAAAAAAATCAGGATTTTTAAATCCAAGGACTTACAAAATTTGCCAATTATAGTTCATTTTATACTGTGTTCACATTCCCTAAATATATTTTTCTCTTTCCTTAAAATATTTTCAATAACTTACACATAGCCTATTAAAGTACTTCATTGGAACATCTAGTTAAGTGTTTATGACATCTGGTTGACAATTAAAAGTTAAATAAATTGTAAAATTAAAAAAAATAAATAAATAAATAAATTGTAAAATTGTATAACCTGATGTGCTGAAAATATTAGTAGGACTGCCAAATCAATTGACCAAATAATAATAATAATAATTGCCTAATGTTATGCATCACTGAAACTTTGTGGGGTTTTTTATGGATCAATAGATAACTTATAGACAAACCAAGAATGGTGTAAATGACAAACTCAGATTTAGAAATAGCTATTTCTGAAACATGTAGCTTTTATATTTTTTTAAATCGTGTATACAATCACCAAATAAAATTTATATTAATGAATAAAATTTAACCAAACAATATTCTGGACTTTGTGGTGCAGAGATATGCCTTATCTATGCTTATAATGTACCAAATTCCCTATGTGGAATTAAACAAATATGTCTTTAAAATATAGTGTCTGAGTGTTGAACATCACTTACTTTGCTGTATAGCATTTGGTGTATCCTCTCCCATGGTAAGTTATGAATTTTCAAAACAACTCTATAAGCCCATTCTCCAATGACTGAAAAAAAAAAAAAAGGAAGATTTACCTGAGCAGACAAATAGTAATGTGTAATAGCTAAGAAATCGATCCATAACAAAATCTTAGTTTAAAGGCTTAATTTTAAGTCTTTAAGTCAGATATTTAATTACTGTGTTACTTATTGTCTTATAGCTAATCTACTAAACATTAAATTACACAGACGTTGAATAATCAGTCAACTGGTGGTTACACGAAGCAAAAACACCACTTTGCTACTTGAAAATGGAATTCGAATTGTTATAAATTCTAGAACTGTTGGAAAATTCCGCACAATATTCTTGAAAATGAACAAGGAAATCCGGGCTTTACGATGTGTTACAAAATAATTTGCTATTGATTAACTTCCTGACTGTGTCTTTTACATCCTTGTTCCGGAGGCTATAGATCAGGGGGTTAAGCATGGGGATGATCACGGTGTAAAAGACAGAGGCCACCTTGACCATGAGCCATGAGCTTTTGGAGTTAGGAATGCAGTAGAGAAACAGGATTGTTCCGTGAAAAATGGTAATGGTGGTCATGTGGGAGGTGCAGGTGGAGAAGGCTTTATGGCGTCCCCCAGGTGAAGGCATCTTCATGACAGTGATAAAAATGAAAACATAGGAAGTAAGAATGATCATCAGGCTGCTTATTTCATTGAATGTAGCAGAAAGTGAAGTGACTTTCTGGCTAATGTAGGGGTCAGAGCAGGACACAGCAACAATGGCACCATGCTCACAGAAAAAGTTATTTACGATATTATTTCCTCTGAAGGATAATTCCAGTAGAAAATAGGTGAGTGTCAGGGAACAGACTATACCCCATGCGTAGGGCCCAGACACTAACGATGCACAGAGCTTTGGGGACATGACAACTGTGTAGAGCAGAGGGTTA
>RJWJ010031419.1:0-19216 GCA_004363605.1 Indri indri
ACTTGATAAAAAGATAACCCAAATTAAAAACAGATGAAGTACTTGTATTGACTTATCACCAAAGAAGATATGCAAATGGCCAATAAGGAAATGAAAAGATGTTCAATGTTATTAGTCATTAGGGAAATATAAAGCAAAACAATAATGAGTACCACTTCACATCCATTAGGATGGTTATAATAAAAAAAGACAGACAATAATATGTGCAAATCACACTGGATATAAAACAAAACAAACAAAAACCTTTGAATGGATTAAGGTGTCTCAGAAGAGCTTAATAAGAGCCACATCCAGACCCAATATAGAAACTACTGAACATCCCTCAGAGATCCTGAGCTCTGAGCTTGATGCTATCAATGGGTGGGACTTCGGGGTTGTCTCCTTGGGCACATGGAGTAAACAAAATATGTGGTAACCAGAGGGTGAACTGTGGTAGTCATAAGACCTTTCACAAATATTCCCAGCTCTCCTCCCAGGCACAGAGTAGATTTGCACTTCCTCCATCCTTTGAAGATTGGTGTGGCTATGCTACTTTCCTTAGACAGAGAAATGTGAGAAGAAGGGATGTGTGGTGCTATGAGCCAATTCATGCTTCCCATATTCCCTTGTCCCTGGTATAATGACTGCATGTGTCAAGACGGAGCCTCCATCAGCCTAGGTTTCCAAGTGACTATAACAAACAGAAGCCTCTATATTGGACCACAAGAAAAATGTACGAGATAGACTTTTCTTTGGTTAAGATACAGGGATTTGGGGGTTGTTTGTTACCATGACAAAACCTACTATATACTGACTGATGCACATGTCAAACTGAATTAGAAATCTCAGTCTTTACTGGTATAAGTATTGAAAACACCTGAAAAATGAGACTCTCACATTAAAAGTGACCACATTTCATAATGTTGGAAAAATTTTAAAGTTATAACCATGTTCCTAAATTCTTAATGATACCTTAGAAGAATCAATAAAAAGTTTGTGTGGGATCATAATTTGTCTTGGGGTCATAGTGGAAAATAAATTCTTAAACATCTCTTTGAAATTTTTATTGAAAGGGATGCATTCACTCACACAGCCTCACCCTCCAGTTTGAGGAGTATCACTCATGGTCTTGTGCATGACCTCTGAGGTGCACTAAATGCTCTCCCAGTGAGCTGAAGAAAGGCAATCTACCTTAAGTTCTTGTTTCTCTTTGGGGACTCTCCTTTGTAGAATAATGGGTCTTTCTTTCTTTCTTTCTTTCTTTCTTTCTTTCTTTCTTTCTTTCTTTCTTTCTTTTTCTTTTTTTTTTTTTGATAAAGAGTAAGAAGAAAGAATGAAATCTGCAACACCCTCCCCTTTACATATTTCCAAACTAGCAGTGAGTGAATCTCTTCCCCAATGAAATTTAGTGTAAGCTACAAAGACAGAAATAAAGACATTGTCATAAAACATAATGTTGGGGAGGTAAATGAATCACATCACAGCCACTGAAATTTATATTTTATTATTTACTGGAGAAACGAAAATTCATGATGAACCGATCCTTTTCCCATGGAAAAGGAAGATGCGATGTGTGAGCATATTGTAGGAGAGAATTGTTTTATATCCTAACTCTTCCGTGCACATGCTAAGGGTGTTGACCCACATGAGCTAAACAGTTTGTCCCTGTAAGAGCATCTGTTCTATAAATTTTTATTCTCTCACTCATCCAATTATAGAACCAGAATAGTAATAACAATATGTGAGGGGTCACCGGGTCAGGTTATTTTTCCTTAGCAGTACTGTAGTACTTAAGGAGACCTTTTAGCTGAGTACTCTATGAGGGCAAGAACATTTTATTTAAATAAGAACTAAAACACCTCTATGGATGAGATATATACAGTTTTCTAATGGTTAGCATACACACACTACACACATACACACACATACACACACACTTTCACAACCAAGCAATTACAAAAAAGATTTAGGCATAACTGTTGATTGCTCTAACATTAAATTTCAATCCCACTAGATTTATGGGGTGGTGAAGTCCTTAGCCCAGGGGTTCTTACCAGACCCTTTAAGAGATCTGTAGGCAGGATTCAGGGAGTCCATATACTTAGGTGGGAAAAAAATTACATCTTAATTTTCATTAACCTCTAATGAAATTTAGCATTTCTTTCAGTTATTATAATAGACAACAAGCTACAGTAGTATTAGTATACTTAGGATTCCCACATATTTTTTATTTTTTTTAACCAAAGTTTTTTTCTTTCTTTAAATTTTTTTATTGAAAAATATCAATTAAAGGGGTGTGAGTGTTTTTATTACACGGATATCTTGTATAATGCTTAAGTCAGGGCTTTTGGCATGCCCATCACCAGAATAGTGTTCATTGTACCCAATAGGTAAGTTTTTAGCACACACCCACCCTTCCAGCCTCCTCCCTTTTTGGCTTCTCATGTCCTTTATATCACTTTGTGCCCATATATACCCATCTATTAGTTCCCACTTATTAGTGAGAACATATGGTGTTTGGTTTTCCATTTCTGAGATATATCAGTTAGGGTAATCATCTCCAGTTCTATCCATATTGCTGCAAATGATATTATTTCATTCCTTTTTATGGCAGAGTAGTACTGCATGGTATATATACACCACATTTTCTTTATTCACTCATGAATTAAAGGGCACTTAGGTTGATTCCACATCTTTGCAATTGTGAGTTGTACTGGATCAAAGAGTAGGTTGACATTTGTTTCTTTGAGAAATCTCCATACTATTTTCCAAAGAGGTTGTACTAATTTGCAGTCTCACCAACAGTGTATAAGCATTCTTTTTCTCTGCAACCATTCCAGTATCTATCATTTTCTGACTTTTCAATATGGCCATTCTGATAGGAGTAAGGTGGTATCTCATTACAGTTTTCATTTGCAATTCCTCAATGGCTAGTAATGTTGAGCATTTTTTCATGTTTGTTGGTCATTTGTCTATCTTCTTTTGAAAAACTTCTGTTCATGTCATTTGCCCACTTTTTGATGGGGTTATTTGTTTTTTTCTTACTGATTAGTTTGAGTTCTTTGTAGATTCTGGATATCAGTCCCTTGATGGATATATAATTTGCAAATATTTTTTCCCATTCTGTAGGTTATCTATTCACTCTTTATTTTCTTTGCTCTGCAGAAGCTTTTCAATTTAATTAAGTCCCATTTATTTATTTTTGTTGTTGTTATATTTGCCTTTGGTGTCTTAGTCATAAATTCTTTGCCTAGGCCAATGTCTAAAAGAGTTTTTTGTACATTTTCTTCTAGAATTTTTATGGTTACATGCCCTACACTTAAGCCTTTAATCCATCTTGAATTAGGGTGAGAGGAATCCTGTTTTATTCTTCTGCATGAAGCTATCCAATTTTCCCAGCACCATTTATTGAATAGGGCTTCCTTTACCCAATGTATGTTGTGGCCTAATTTGTCAAAGATCACTTGGTTATAGGTAGATGGTTTTATTTCTGGGTTCTCTATTCTGTTCCATTGGTCTATGTCTTACTATTATATCAGTACCCTGCTATTTTGGTTACTATAGCCTTGTAGTGTAATTCGAAGTCAGGTAATGTGCTATATCACCATTGTTTTTTGTGGCTGAGTAGAACTCCATGGTATACATATACCACATTTTATTAATCCACTCATGTATTAATGGGCACTTGGGTTGTTTCCATATCTTTGCAATTGTGCTGCTATAAACATTCTAGCACAGATGTCTTTTTTATAGAATGTCTTTTGTTCTTTTGGGTAGATGCCCAGTAATGGGATTGCAGGATCAAATGGTAGTTCTACTTGTATCTCTTTAAGGTATCTCCATATTGCTTTCCACAGATGTTGTACTAGTTTTCAGTCCCACCAGCAGTGTATGAGTGTTCCTATCTCTCTGCATCCAGGCCAACATTTATTGTTTTGGGACTTTTTGATAAGGTCCATTCTCACTGGGGATAAGTGATATCTCATTGTGGTTTTGATTTGCATTTCCCTGATGATTGGAGATATCGAGCATTTTTTCATTTGTTTGTTAGCTATTAGTCTATCTTCTTTTGAAAGTTTCTGTTCATGTCCTTTGTCCACTTTTTGATAGGGTTGTTTGATTTTTTTCTTGCTGATTTTCCTGAGTTCTATATAGATTCTAGTTATCAGCCCTTTATCAGATGTGTAACATGCAAATATTTTCTCCCATTCTGTAGGTTATCTGTTTGCTCTCATGATGGTTTCCTTGGCTGTGCAGATGATACTTTTTATTGCTGTGGTATCAGTTGTAACGTCTCTTTTTTCATTTATGATTGAGGTTATTTGAGTCCTTTCTCTTCTATTTCTGGTTAATGTGGCTAGTAGTGTATTGTTTTTGTTTATCTTTTCAAAGAACCAACTTCTTATTTCATTGATCCTTTGTATTATGTTTTCTTTTTATTTCCATTTTGTTTAGTTCTGCTCTGAGTTTTGTATTATCCTGGATAGAGCTGGAACCCATCCTACTAAGTGAAGTATCCCAAGAGTGGAAAAGCAAGCACCACATGTACTCACCATCAAATTGGTATTAACTGATCAACACTTAAGTGGCGTATATAGTGGTGATGTACTATGTGCATTGGCAGATTCCCTGTTTCTTGTTGACAAGGGAAGATGGAGGTCTTTGAAATCCTTTCTCTATCCCTAGCCCTGTGGTCTTCTTAATAGTGTGAATTACATTGGAATGGCTAGTTTAATCTCTGAGACAGTAGGTGGTGCATGTGGGTAAGAATGATCCATGCCCTGTATGATTGAATCAGTAAATGCTATAATGGACTGTGCAAGTTGTCCTCCCTGCCAGTAGGTGGTGCTTGCAGGAAAGAGCCAGCTCCAGTGTTGTTTTCTGGGACATGGCACTGGGGTTTAGAACCCCTGCCAGAAGTGGAAATGATTCATATTATTGCCTTTATTTGGCAAAGCAAGCTATTTTATTTCCAACACATTTTGTTCTTTTTGTGTTCCAAACATTTAGTCGATAAACATTTATTTCTCTTCTGTGTGTGCCAGGTGCTATTAAAGATTCTGGGGATTCAGAAGTGAGTAATATAAATAAGAACTTTGCCTTAAAGGAGCATAATTCTAGTGAGAAGACATGGGAAATAGATAAGTAAATAAACACAGTAATTTCAAATTATAAAATGTGCTCTAAAAGAAATAAATAGAATGCTAAGCAAATGGGGCAAAGTAAGGGGATCAGGAAATTCTCTCTGGAAGGTTGAGGTCTGAAGGATGAGCATGGTGCCAAGCATGGGAAAAGCTGGAGGATATATATTGTAGTCAGAGGAAAAAGCAAATGCAAATGCACCACAGCTGCAGAAGTCCTGTATTGGTCCATAGTAAACTGGCTACATTCTGGTTACAATGCTGATAAACTAAGTCCAGAAAGTTGTTTCTCCCTTGGTTTGCAAGTGCTTAACTTCTGCCTCAGTGTTCAGAGATAATCAACTACATTTATGTTGCTCTTACTACTTTTCCATTACTCCTGCACACATCTACATAGGATAAGAACCATGGGATTTGTAGCTCACTTGTACAACTCTCAAATGCTTTTGAAAGGATGAGGTGAAAGGATTATCATTTTCCAGACTAAGTACTACCTGAAGACTCTTGCTGTGGTTTGGATATTTGTCTTCTCCAAGCCTCATGTTGAAATATGATTCCCAATGTTGGAGGTGAGGTCTAATGGAAAGTGTTTATGCCATGAGGGTGGATCCCTCACAAATAGATTAATGCCTTTCCTGGGGGTTAAGGGAGTGAGCTCTTACTCTATTATTTCCTGACAAAGCCAGTTGTTAAAAAGAACCTGGCACCTCACCACTTGCTTCCTCTCTCGTCATATGATCTCTGCACACACCAGCTCCCCTTTGCTTTCCACCATGAGTAGAAGCAGCCTGAGGCCCTCACCCAATGCAAATGCCCAATCTTGAGCTTTCCAGCCATAAGAATTATGAGTCAAATAAACCTTTTTTCTTTATAAATTACCCAGCCTCAGGTATTCCTTTAGAGCAGCACAAAACAAAGACAACTCCCATAACCCAGTTCCTATTATTTTTCTTGGTACAAATATCCCAGCTCAAGACATAGGAAAAGTAAAATCCAGTAAAGAAGAAGCACATTGCCACACTTTCAGTGTAATAAACCTCTGCACCCAGTTAATAACTTCTGGAAACACTTTAGGTCCTCCACCACAATTAAATGTCACGGTCTTTAGTTAATATATCTTCTCTAAAGTATGTATATGATACAAATTGATACATGGATGTCTCTAACACAGAAGAAGAATAGTCATTTTTTGGAGTACTGTTTCATTTTTAATACTATTTAAAAGTCTTTTAACTAACATATTTTTTTTCCCTTTATTGCTACCATTAATGACTATGCTATGTGTAGTAGATGCCAGGTTTTGGCTCTCTGGCATTCATTTACCCTACTTCCTTCACCAGCTTCCCATTTTGTTTTGAGTATCTACTTTCCCCCACTCTCAATCCACAGTAGTAACGGCAAAAGTGACTCTACACCCAACTCTGTAGATGTCATATGACCTAAGCCCAGCCAATCAGAGCTTCAGGATCTGCTGGCCATAGTGACTGGTTTACAGAAAGGCATCAGAGATGATGACATGCCATGAAACTCTTAATGAAAATTGTGGGCCTTAATTTGAACGTAATAAGAGTAAATAGTTGCTACAACCACCTCGAAACCCCATGTGGCCCAAGAATTATCTGAGAGCCGAGCCAACAGACGATAGACTGGTTCCTGGTATCTCTGTTAAGTAAAGCCCAGCCTGAAACCAGATATGCCTGGAATGTTTAGTTCCATCAGCAAATAAATTCCCTCTTGACATAAACCAGTTTGGATTGGGCTTTCTGTCACAACATAAATAGTCCTGATACCTGATAATTATTGAAGACAAATTCATTCACCAACTTGTTCAGTGGTTCTGCCACACTTCATTATCTGCTGCTCAGCCTTTAGCCATATTGTATTCATCCTCAAATGGATTTATCTTAGCGTTACATTAGAGCAGAATTATTTTCCCTCCCCATTCTCACCCTTAATTATATTTGTTCACAGTATTCCTCTGGATTTAAAGATCAAATAGCCAAGCTCACTCCACATCAACTTGCTATTTTGCATATTTGAAGACAATTTCTTAAACACAATCTCTGCAATCCTTTACTATGATTCAGAGCATTAAACTAAGAGACCAATACAGCCTTTATAAATGCCAGGCAGGAAATAACTAATAGCTGACTTCATGAGTCCTGTGCTGAGAAACAAGTTTCAAATAATACCTTGTATTTAAACTTCTGGTTTTTTCCAAAGGGCAATCAGCAAAAGTCTGATATTATAACCCCACACACAGCCGTGATCACAAATTACATGAAACAAAGTTTCTTTGAAAGTTTAATGAATGGAATTTACTCCATTCCAAAGTCTTGCAGCTCACTTTGGGCTGTGTAATTTATCCATCTAGCTGATACTGTCTCTACATTGGAAATGTGTTTCTCCCTTTGGCTAAAAATATTTGGGTAGACACTATGCAAAGTGAATTTGCCATTCACCACTTCATCAGAGTTAGACTAAGGTTAGACTAAGGGGAAAACTTGAAAGCTTCAACACCCAGAACAGGCAGCTGGGACCACTTTCAAAATGTTTCCACTGGCTTGGCAGGAGACTTCTAGAAACCAGCTTTTCTTGAGACTTGACTTCTCTACTGAGAGCAGAGAGATGATAGGAGGCAAAACCACCAGCCTGTTAGGGTCAGCATAAGAATTAAAGATGATATTGGTCAACTAATGAAGCAATTTAAAATAGTTATGAAAAGAGGGAAAGATATATCATTTAACTTTTCATCCAATTTAATAGATTTTTAAATCCTCCAAGTTGTTTCAAATCAGTCACTTAGCTTAAGAAATAGAGTTTTCTCATCAGCGAGAGAGCTACGTGATTGTCTTTTCTTCCTCCCTGCTCCTGATGGAGGGTTTGGAGCCTCCAGAGTTAAAGTTTCTGGCAGAAATGAGACATTCCAAGCCTTCTGGGGACACGGTGTGTGTACCCTCATCTCGTGTAGAGAGTTCATTACTGAATAGTGTATGCTGTGGGTGGGAAATAAAAACAACAGGCCCCAAATAGCCTCAAGCTGAATTCATTACCTGTGGATTCTCAACTAATGATTTGGGGAGTGCAGCGGTACTTAATATTTTATCTGTGTAGGCCAATGTAAAAGCTAGGCTCTGAAGCCAGCTCCGTACTGAGAATCTAATGTCTGAAATTTCTGGAAGACAATGAACTGGGCAGGAATGAGACACACTGGAAAAGAATCATTTTTCTGTTCGGCTCCTGCTGCTTCTAAAGCAAAACCCAAGCCCTCGGGAGCTGCTGCTCTCTCTTGGGCACAGCTGCCTGGCTGGGGTCTGGGAGGGGCCTCCGAGGAGAGGTCCAGGCTGCTGTTCACAGGCAGGTTCCCTGTGTCGTGTCTTTCATTTCACCCACTCCTGGGAGAGCGGCAGAAGAGCAAGAATTGGGGTTTAAACTCAGGGTGTGGCTTTGTCATGGATCCACTAATGTTTTGAAGATGGGAGAGGCACTTAAACAACATATGTACACAATGGGATGGGAGAGAAAAGGGCTCCAGGAATGGCGATTAAGCATTGGATTGTTTTTAATATTATTCCTAATATTATAATATTCACTTAAACCGCAGTTGGCTTCAATTGCTTTATCACTGAGCTATTTAAGAAAGAAATAGGAGGACTCTCTGTTCGCACAAAGCAGAGAAATTGCCATAATTATCCAAGATGATTCAGGCAAAATTTTAAACTAAAATTCAGCATTTTTACCTAAAACATCCAGATAATTAAAGTAAAAATTGTTGTTTGTTGAGTTTAAATGGATAGTCACCTCAATTCTCCACTTAAATTTTCACATTTTAGAATTATTTGTTTCTCATCCCTTCCTAAAATAGTTTGAGGTGGCTGACTAAAACCTGTATAGTAAAATGTAATTTTTTAAAAGCAATCGCTCAGGCTAATAAGAATAATAGCCAATATTTATATAGAACCTACTCTGTGCTGGGCAATATCTTAAACACTTTACCTGTTTAAACATCTCACTATGACCCCACGAGATAGGTACTATTATTGTCTCTGTTTTAGAGATGAGAAAACTGGAGCGCAGAGAGGTTAAGCAATGTGCTCAAAGTAACACAGCTTAGATGAAGCGCTGCCGCAGAATTCAGACCCAGGCCGCCTGGCTCTAGTCTGTGTTCTTCACAGCTATGCTATTCTGCTTGTGAGGGGAGCGGCATGAAACAAGATGGAGGACGCACAAGTGACAGTCTCAGGTGGTTACCAAAGGAGGGCCATAGGGTGGCTGTGAGTCTTCAAGGCCAAAGGCAAAAGGGAAGCTAGATAAGCCACAAGTGCTGACGAAAGGAGAACATGTCAGATGCTCAGCATGCGCGCGCACGCGCGCGCGCACACACACACACACACACACACACACACACACACACACACTTTGCCCAGCTGAGATGACTGAGTTCTCCCTCTAACGTAGATGTTTGGGTGGGACGGGGTGGGCTGTGGGAGACGATGCCTTCCACCACAGCCAGTCTGATAGCAGCAAATCATATAGGGCTATTTGTTAAACATGTCTTCAAAGCAGACCGAAGGTATAACATCAAAGCACCACATCTGTATTTACAAATTCAGTAAAAATGATTCTTCAATGGGAGGGAAAACCAGTAAGATGCAAATAGCCGTTTCCCTGATGGTCCTGGTTGATCGAGAGATAAAAATCTGGCATATCCAGTGGGATAAAACAACTGCACATCTTCCAGGCAATCCCTCATGAATATTATGTCCCATAAGCGGGCTTTAGGTAAATGTTGGGCAACAGATGATTTGAGCCTAGAAAGAGGCAAATGTTGTCTTGCTAATTAAAAGCAAATCTATTTGCTTTTGAAAAATCAACCAAGGAAAAGGTAAAAAGGATGCTCCCTTAAAAACATTAAGGGATACGGCCCAGAGGCTTGTGGGAGAGGCCGCCCAACCACCCTTTCAGGGTCAGCATATCTGCCTCTCCTCCTCGATTTTATTGTTGAAAATAGAATCAATCTAGAAGGACAAGTTCTAATTTTAAAAGCCAACCGAAGTCATTTTTTGTGTGTGAGATAGTCAATTTGTATTTTAAAAAACCAAAATTTAGTAACTGTGCTGAGGTGACACATGGATGCAAAACTTCACAGGAAGGGAAAACAAAATGCAGGTGACTGCTTTATTGCTGTTTGTTTAACTTTAATATTGCCTGTACTAAAACTTCTCCCATGGTAGTATTAACAGTAACCAAAATAAGGCCCCGGAGTTGCATAAAATGAATGATTTTACTTTTTTTAAGCCTAGGATAATCATATATCTGGTACCTTATAAGTCGGGGTGGCATGTTTCTGAAAAATGAGATTTACAGATTAATAACGCTTCCATCTCATTTATCCCACCCCCTACTTCCTCACCCTCCACTTCAGTGAAATTGCAACTTGCTGGCCACAAATGAGTACAGTATCCAATCACCTTATATGTGAGGGTGCTTACCAACTCTGTTTCGTTAAGATTCCATAGGTTTGCCCCAGGCAACAGATTGCATAATTTTGCTGAATGTCTTGCTCTTGCTGCAAATGGCTGTAAATCCAGCCCAGCCTCATCCCCGTCTTCAGGTGGACCTCATCAGTTGTAGGCATCTTATCAGCAAAAAACAGCCTCTCCTAATGGCTTGATAAATATTCCAGCCTCCCCAGAATCAGTTATCAAGAGATTCAAATCATGGTCAGTACTTATAGCAGCTATTACTACAGACTTAATGCCAGTTACCCTTTGTACTTATCTCTGTAACCAGAGAGGCTGAAAAGCTCTTTTTATGTCTCCACTCCTGGTCACTAAAAGCTGAGTTCATTCAAAATTTACTCTTGCCTAGGGAGCTTGCAGGCCTGTAATAAAAATTGAAGAAGAGATTTGTGTGAATATAAAATAAAATGTTTGTTTCCCTGGCATCCACTTCCTCCCCAAAGCCCTGCCCTAAATTTGGCACAAGGGCAAAGGAATGTAAGTCTTAAATGGTGGGGTAGGTAGAACCTTTAGATTACTTTAGTATAATGTGGTTCAGGGTGATGTGGTTTTTTTTTCCTTCTGCCTCTTTGCTTTAATAAAATTGAACTACAGAGACTGAAATCCAAATATAGGGCTTGGCACTTGTGAAATTCTGCCAGCTCCTGACAGAAAACAAGTACTTTCTCCTTCATGGCCCTAACAATGTATTTTGATGAAAGTAATTTTAAAATCTCAGTTGCTGGGAACATTAAGAGGAGCTGAAAAGTAAAACCCTCACTCCTTTTCATGGGAAGTGGGTACCATGTGATAAATAAAGAGGGTCTGGGAATTCTTATAAAGAAACATGACAGGATGTAGGGAGAGGTGGGACCTCCTCAAGAAAGCTAAAAGCAATCTGTCACTCATGAGAACACCCCTCAAAAAGTAGAAACGCATACACCTTCAACAGTTTTTTAAAGTGTCATCACTTACCCCTCTACATTTTATGGTTAATTGGATCCTCTATGTAAGGAAACAATATGCTACAGAACACCCACCTGACAGCTTGATTTTTATAGAACTCACAATTGCATACAGCTGGGGTCCCCAAACACCAGGCAGCAGACCGGTACTGGTTCATGGCCTGTTAGGGACCAGGCCACAGATCCCTACCACCTCCATCCATGGAAAAATTGTCTTCCATGAAACTTAGGAACCAGGGGCTGCACAGCGGGAGGGGAGTGGTGGGTGAACGAAACTTCATCATCCGTATTTCCACCTTCTCACCATCGCTCGCTTCACTGCCTGAGGTCCGCCCCCCCCACCACACACACACACACACACACACACACACACACACACTCTACTCTCATCCGTGGAAAAATAGTATTCCATGAAACCAGTTGCTGGTGCCAAAAAGGTTGGGGACTGCACTCTTTAGTTGCCAGAGTTCTTCCCTTTGTGATCTCTTGTCAATCCACACAACAACTCTTGGTGTTGGGAAAGTATGAGCATCCCCGTTTCACTGAAAAGATCATTGAGGTTCAGGAAAAGTTAAGCAATTCGACCAAGTCCACAAAATCACTTAGTGATGAGGCACATATTGCGGTTCTATGCACAGCTTGCAAAATCCCATTCTTCTCACTCTGCAATGCTGCTACCAAGAATACCAGGGCTGGGAGCTGATGGGTGCAAGAGGGAAACTAGCCACGGACAGGAAGGGTAGACTGACCTGCCAGTGGCCGCACTTCTAATCCCACCCAAACTTTGATTCACATCCCTAGTTGTCATTTTTGCTCAAAAGGAAATGAAACAAACAAAAAAAAAGTACCTACTTTTATATCACTTATAAAAATGTTCCTTTTACAGTTCTTCATTTCCTTTCTTCATATTGTCGCGCTGTTTCCCTAGTAAGCAACTGCATTCCCTTGGTGTCTTGTCAATATCTGAGGCTGACCTTCCCCAGGAAAGCCTTTGTCCAAACTTTAATGGTATGTCAAGGTGAGAGGAGAGGGACAAGGACTGAAGCAGAGATCTGTGTCCTGCTCTGGGTGGTGAGTCTCCAGCCTCCTTGTGCCTTCCCGGGCCCAGAGACAAGCCCCTCCAGCCCTTCTGACTCAGTTCACCTGCTGTGAAGCAGGGCTGAGAACTTTGTCCTACCTGAGACACCTGTGAGGGGAAAGATCGGCAAGGATTGTCCTAGCACCTGAGGACAGCGAGTGAGCTCAAGATTTGAAAATGGTCCCAGAACTCCTAAGGCCATGAAAAATTCTTTGCTTCAAAGTTCTTGGGAGCAAAAAAAGATTAAATTCCCCCAAAGTCATTTTTTTTTTCTGTAAGTGGAAAAACTTGGTAACTCTATGACCCCATGGTTGACAATTGTATAATTATGGAACTGAATAGATGACAATGAAATATTTTTCTCTGGTTTCAATACCTTTCGGTGCAAAAGCCATGAGGAGAAGGTGCCATTCACTGCTATCTTTGGACAGCACCGCCTTTTACCCAGAGTAGAAGAAAATTCATGCTGGATTCTCTTTCACACACAGAGATTGAATGGTCAGATAGTATATACGGGTGCCCATTCCAAGTCCTTCGGAGGCCACTTAGAAGCATTTCATCATTGCGACTGTTGTTTCAGGTTTCATCTGCTCACATCTCTGCCCCACCAACAAGCCTAGGCCTGTCGCCTGTCTTTCTCTCTAAAGCTTTTCCTCGCAACAAGCCGGGAATCTCCTCACCTCCTCTTACACGCTTAGGAACTAATGAAAGGACACGTCCTAACTCAGTAAGCAGCAGGTTTGTTTCTTTTCCCCCTTGGCATTCAGACTACTCTCATCTCCAAAGGAAGATTTGTCAATAAACATTTTATTACTTCCTGACTCTGCAGGAATACTTTGGTTCGTTTTTATTATTATATCACATTTCTTATCTGGTACAAAGATTTTCTCATCGGTACATATTCCTCTTCTGTGGCCCTTGCATCTATTGTTCAAAGCAGTCAGAAAACAGCATCGTTTAACAGAAATCACTGGGGGCAGGATAGGTCGGCCAGGCTTTTCATTTTGTTGTTCTCTGTCTTCTCTAGACCATCCCAAGTGCACCTCCACACCTACTGTCAGAAGGCCTCGCTGAAACCTCAACCTCTAAATGGAATATGTGCTTTTAAATCACAATACTTTCCCCAGCTCATCCTGTGAGAGGCGTCTTTGGCAGCATCTCAGGCGGGAGGGAACAGTAAGGAAGACAAGTCAGCACCATGGCGACCTCCATGGCTCTCTGACTCAGGCCTGAAATATTTGCTGTCAGTGGTGCATAGAAAAGGTAAGGCTTCTGAAAATGGCTTTGAAAATAGCCGAATCAATCACCTGGGTAACTAGGCAAACAGTAAGTCAAGTAAAAAAATAAAATTTGAACATAAACCAGTGCCACCCACATGTGAACAGGTGGCAAAAAGCCTGAAGCAGTGGTGAAAGAAAAATTTTCAATGGCTTTAAGAGAAAAAAAGAAAGGCAAAGAGGGAACCGTAACCTTAGGGCTCAGAAAGGAAGTGCCTTTAGCCTGCCCTGCTCTGATCCTGAATGTCTGGAAATGATTCCTGTGCTTTTATTAGGATTATTTGTAATGAACCAGTTCAGACAAGATAGGAACCAACCCAAATCCATCTCACAAACCCACATCAGCCTGTGTCCTTCCTGGGGTGAGGGCTGTGCTAATTCACTTCCCCTGAGGAAGAGAGGCTGGAGGCAGATGATTCCGGGCTATTCTTCTTTGGGTCTTAAGGGCTCTAAAGACATCAGGAGACTTAAAGGCCAACCTGGGCAAAACTAGTAAGGTGATGACGGTCTTGTACATTTCTAACCCCTACCACTCTACCGTATATTCTCCTTGTGGCTAATATTTTGTGATGTTAGTTACTTTTCCTCCACTTTTTCTTCCCACTACCCCCTGCCTCATTTAAGCAGGCTCTGCTTTACCTTACCCCAGGGGAAGTTCTTTGGAAAATATAGCCAGAAAGTAGAAAGTCTCAAGGCTTTCTGGCTTTTGCTTTCCAAAAGGCTAAACCTTTACAGTAAATTCACTGGAGAGGAAGAGAAGGAAGTTTGTAGGTAGAAGCGGAGTAGCTTTGGAGAAGCCTGGGAAGAAACCAAAATAAAAGGGATTTCTCTATGTCTAGAGGTAAGAGAGCAGGGGACAGAGAAGTTGGCTGATTCCAGAGGGGCAGCAACTTGGATCAGCTTTTGGACAGCACCACAAGGAAAGGTGCAGAGAGGCATGACCGTGGGATGGATCTAAGACTAGGCCTGGTCTCTGATGTATCTTACCCCTCTGTTCATGGACTGAGGTTCAAATCGACTCTTCCTGCAGTGACCTCATCAGACTCTGTGAGAATTTTCATGCAGCACACCTGCTCTGTGGACAGATTTCAATGCCAACATAGAAATCAGCAAAGCAAAGAAAATCTTCAAGATTTACCTATTTATTTATTATTATTTTCGTAGGTGATGGGCTAGTTGTCCTATTGATTTGGATCATGTAAAATGGCTACTAATCAATCACTTGTTGACCCGTAAAAATGGCAATTTCCTATGGTTCACAAATTAATGAAATGGTAGTCTATCTACCTGGCAGGTACTGTCCCTGCTGGACCAGTGGGGGGAACTCTGCCTGTTAGAGGGTTTCCCTAAGCAAAGGCGAATCACATACACTCATACTGTTTGCCTGCCATGCATGGAACACCCACTGAGTGCCTAAGTATGACTCCTAGCAGGAGAAGCAAGATGGATGTGAAGGACAGTTAGGTGGCTACAAGCTGGGAGCAAAAAGGATCACAAGTTAAAACACAAATCTACTTGCCAGGCTTTTGTTTTCTCCTTGCGAGGCATGGCTTTCCTAAATAGGCTGAACTTTTCCATCTTTTCGTTTCCCATCTTCAGGTGTATCCTTGTGTTTGCGTATCTCTGAGCGACAATGAAGAATAAACTAACAATGGTCCCTCAGCTTTAGTAAAAGCAGTAAAATAAAACCCTTTCATTGATGTCAAGAGAAGGAAAGGCTTTGATTTAGGATGTTTTAAGAGTAAACCATTTAAAAAATATAAAAGTGAGTTAACTGTATACCCATGAGATACCAAGGAATAGTGGAAGAAAGGACACACCTCCAAACCTGAGCCCAAATATCTTCTGACAACTAAAAGGAAATTCCACAGAACCCATTTTGCTTGGGTATATTTTACTTTATAACTGTCAATCAGCTCCAAAGCCACCTCTTCCACGAAGCCTTCCCTTATTTCCCCAGCCATAATGGATTTCTACTTTCTCTGCTTTTCCATGAACCTTATGTTACAAAATGTGATTCTTCCTTAGGTTACTCAAACACCACTCATCTATGAGCACCTACTCTATTCAAGGCACTGGCCAGCCATGTAAAGACATAGAAAACACAGTCCTGTCTCTAAGATGCTCAGAGTCTAGTAGGTAGTTATTTTTGTGGGTAGTTTTTTTTTGGCCTGTCTTGGCATGTCTTAGATCTTCTACTAGATTTCAGTTTCTTAAGGACAGGATTAGTGTCCAGTCCTCTCTTGGTCCCCAATGATGCAATGTCTAGCACTGTGCTAAGCGTTTATCAAGACAGGGCTCCATAATGCTTGAATCGAGCTCCTAGATTTGGGGGCTACCTTTAAAACTTGATGGATGGATGGAGAGTGCCTGCTCCACACTGCACCTCTCCCCATACCCATTTATTTCTCTTTTTGGCCATCCTCCAGCAAGCTTTTGCAGTGGGGCTCAAAGCATTGAGCTCTTGCCATTCAATCATTCAGTCCTAATTTCACAACCAATATAGTCACACTAAGCCTGAAGCCCATGCTCCATTGCACACATATTAATAAGCACAACCATTCAGTTTTCTCCCCTTTCCCCCTACTGTGCTGATTGCTGGGACATATTGTTTGCTTTTTCTTTCAAGTACATTTTCTTTAAGACAGTTGTGGAAATCTTATTTTCCCACTGTAAGTTCTCTGGCTAACCATTTTGCTTCTTCTCTCCTTATGGTGTGATTTCTTTCTTAATCTTATCTGACCTATGAAATAGTACTTCCATTCATGGAGAATTTCAAATGCTGGAAATTGTATTTAATGCTCTAGATGTTGGAGGATGCATCAAGCCAAGAGTTGGAATTATAATGAGGAAGCCCAGAGTCTTAGTTTGGGTTACCCCCAAAGCAGACTGTCAGACAAGGATTTGGATGCAAGGACTTGGAAGTTGGTCCCAGGAGGCATGAAGAGAAGTGGGGAAGTCTTGGTAAGTTCATGCTGCTATAACAAAAATACCATAGACTGGGTGGCTTATAAACCACAGGCATTTATTTCTCATAGTTCCGAAGGCTGGAAGTCAGAGATCAGGGTGTGAGCATGGTTGGGTTCTGATGAGGGCACCCTTCCAGGTTGCAGACTGCTGTCTTCTCTTCATGTCCTCATATGGTGGGAAAAGTGTGAGACAGCTCCCTGGGGCTTTTCTAAGGGAACTAATCCCATCCATGTGGGCTCTCCCCTCATGACCTAATTACTTTCCAAAGGCCCCACTTCCCAATACCGTCACACTGGGGGTTAGGATTTCAACATATGAATTTGGGGGCACACAAACATTCAATTCGCAACAGAAAGTGAAACAAGGAAGGGAAGAAAATCAGCAGAGGGTGTGTTAATGAGCAGATGCAACTGGAGCTCAATCCTGGTGAGGACCCTATGGGACACTGTGCAGACAGACACACCTCAGAATTGACTCACCTAGGGGCAACAAGACTGGGTATTTATCCACCAACTCTACTCCACCACTCCTTGGTTGAAGGCCGTTCATGGGTATTAATCCCTGTCTTGTCCAGGATGCTCCTGAAGCCAGAAAAAGCCTTCAGGAAAACAGAAGAAGGAGCTTTAGGTAAGAAGTCTTGACTTAGACAGTTAAACACTGAAGCCGCAGATAACCCTCTGGAATGGCTGAGGGGATACGATCAGGCACCAACAGCCTCTGTTACACTCACTGATGTATAATGGAACCTCAGACCTGGCAGGATCCACCCTCTAGTGACTGAGAGAATATTGTACCTGCACAAGGGCATCCACCTAAGGGTGAGAGTGACACTGAAATCCAGTCCATATTCTGGTTACCAATCTGTTGCTCTGTGTGGGGCTGTATCCATCTGGAAAGGGGGGAGCTCTTTTCCAAATTTGCACAAAAGTCACAAATGGGCTAGCAGTGGCCCTAATTACACTACCCCAATATTACAACAGCTGCCAAAAGCATATAAGCATTATAGGGTCTGAAGTTCCACAGCATGCTTTCTTTGATGTGGGAAAGAGGGCCCAGATTTTGGCCTAGGTAATAATCCACTTTTAGACAGAGAGGTGATTCTTAATGCAAATATAATTTTTGCCAGCCCATTCACAGCAATTCTCCAAGATCTTCTGCAGCAATATTTAACGCATGCTTTATTGCAAGATTTTCTTCTAGTCCCAAAGGAGAGCTCATCTTTCGGCCTAACAGAGAGGTGTCCCTGTGGAATTGTGCCTTTTGCCATCTTTGTGTATCACTGGTATTATCACTGGCTTATCACTTTGCTCATCAATGGCTGTACCTGACCCAGAGAGCATTTTTACTTGACCAAAATCTTTTCCAACCCCAGCTCTGCATGAGGAAAACTCATAGACTCTTCAGTGCTCCCCTTTGGGAAGATCGGCCTGAGAGAGATGTTTGTGGTTATTTCAGTTTGGAATTTCAGTTGGTGTTGAGGCTCCCGCTTTCCACATTTACAGTGGACACGTTGGCTCTGCTGAGTATGTTTCCGGCACTTGCCTGTGCTTCTGGGCAAAGGTTTTTAATGTTCTTTTCTCTTCCATAAACTGTGGTTTGCATGTTTTCCATCTGACTGCTTAATGGCAGGATGCCTTTCTCCACCCCATGAACAAATTGAATTTTCTGATCGTGGATTATTTACTTAGTCTTTGAAATCCTACAACTTGTCCTGTAACTTGCAGCATGGAAGCGCTCAGGGGTAGTCTTGCATAGCAGAACTTCAGTCAAGGACCCTTTAAGTTCTAATGGCTACAAGACATTATGAAGACACGCTCAGGGGCTTTTCTGTCTTACCGATTGTTAACCTCCTGGAATGATAGAAAGCAAAGGCTAGATAAGGCCTTGGACAGCATCCCAAAGTAGTGTCTAATGTCTGCAGTTTGTAGAATACAATATCTTGCCATGGTCTGATGGAGAGAAATTATTTTAAGAAGGACTATCGTATCATGGCTTTACTTGCAATGGGGGAGGCATGTGGGTGGTGAAGAGCAGCACTCCCCTGATGGATATCCTGGCATGTTCTTGAGATTTTCTTTTGGTACTTTTTTCATACTTTTTGATAGCTGTTTTGATAGCTGGCCTTAACTCTAACCTTGGGTGCCCTGAAGATACAGTATGTAAGAGATGGAAATTGGTGCAGAAACATACTTTGAACTCAACAGAATTTGGTCACAGTCTCATGCACCAGGTGGATTCTCCTCTTTCCTATAAACAGGGTGTAGAGATGGCAGTTTCACATTCTGACAGTTGGTACAGGGAACTA
>RJWJ010031420.1:0-19280 GCA_004363605.1 Indri indri
GCACCCCCTGGACTATGGGTGTGTGGCCGTGGGAGCAGGGAACCAGCAGGAGGTTCATTCAGCTCAGCCCAGTGGGAGCCATGGGGGCTTTATCTTGCCATTAATGGTTTTCTAAATTGGTGGCAGTGGAGCAAAAAACCCAATTTGCGCCTGGAGCACGCATGATTACTATTGTAATAACCTCGGCTAATAAGAATATGATGTGGGGCTAGGCTGGGAGAGAAAACACATTTCTCATTAGCTTTTGATTAATTACATAATTTCTTAGTTGTGGTGGCCAGGGGGGTGGGCTGTTGCCATCTCCTCACCTCACCTTAACCCCGGTGGGCTAGGAGGACTCTAGGGGTTGTGGCGTTTCCACTGTGGCCATCGAGGGAGAAATCCCCGCCTCTACTCCCACTTCCCCTGTCTCTCCCCTCCTCGCATCCTTCCCCTGTCTCCATCCGCCCTCCCCTCTCCAGCCTCCCTTTCCCTGCCCTCTTAATCTCTTCTTTTCTCTTTTCTCCTTCCCTCTTTAGCCTTCCCCTAGTCCTCAAGGGTGTCTGACTGCACTTTGCGTAAGAGCCCACGCTGTCCTCTTGCACTGCCAGGCAGGCTGGTCATGGCTAGTTTGCAGGCCCTGGCTACCCTGCCCTGCTCCCCGCGTCCAAGTTTGCTTCTGGCGTGGTTCAGAGGCCCTGCTCTGGGCCTTCTCAGGGGCTGCTGCATGGTTTGGAATTGTTCTTACCCCCTTCCCACCTCACCACACTCAGAGGGGCCTCCTGGCCCCAGGCCCCTGCCCTCCCTCCTGACCCCTTGCAGCCAGCTCTAGGACGGATGGGATCCCTCAGATTCTCACATCTGGGACCCAGTGCTCAATAGGATGCCGGCTGGAAACATTTTCATTTTATTTGTAACTCAACAGCTTTCTGTTGACCCCTGCTTTGTACCGGAACTGTGGGTATACGAGAGATGAAAGCTGTGGATCTTGCTGTTAGGTTGGGAAGGATCTCCGGGACGGACAGAATCTAACACCAGGCTGTGTGCACTGAGAGATAAGTGGACGAGCAGAGAGGCCTCTGCAGACTGGAGGGAGGCTTCCTGGAGGAGGGCACTCATGAGAGGCAGAGAGGAGGGGAAAGGAGAGGGAATTCTAGATAAGGGCACAGTGTGAGCACAGAGCTGGAGGTGGGACGTTGGAAGCAATCCTGGAGATGTGAAGGTGGCCAGTGTATTTTAAGTGGAGGTTTTTGCGGAAGGGGAGCTAAAAAGGAAGTTGCAGGCTGACCCTCTTGAATGTCAGACTGAGGATCTGGGACATACGTGACATGCAGTCAGGAGTCCTGAAAGGTGCTGGGATGTGAGGTTGATCTTACAGCAGCCAGTTTGCTAAATGGATAATGGTGGGGTATATTAGTGTTATGGTCTGAATGTTGGTGTCCTCAAAATTCATATGTTGGAACTTAACCCCCAACGCAATGGTAATAGGAAGTAGGGCCTGTGGGAGGTGGTTAGGTCTTCAGGGCTCTGCCATTATAAATGGGATTAGTTCCCTTATGAAAGGGCTTCAGGGAGCCTGTTTGCCCTTCATCCCTTCTGCCATAAGAGGACACAGAGAAGGTGCCATCAATGAGGAACAGGCCTTCCCCAGACACTGAATCTGCTGGTGCCTTGATCTTAGACTTCCTGGCCTCCAGGATTGTGAGAAATAACTTTCTGTTGCTTATGTTAATAAATTATCCTGTCAAAGGTATTTTTGTTACAGCAGCAGGAAAGAACTAAGACAATCAGTTTTCTATTGCTGCTACAACAAGTTACCACAGAACTGGCAAATTAAAACAACACAAATTTATTATCTCAGAGTTCTATGGGTCAGAAATCCAGGATGGCTTGACTGGTTTCTCTGCTATGGGTTATATGAGACTTAAATCAAGACGTCAACTGGCTGAGCTCTTATGGGGAGGCTCTGGGAAGAGTCTGCTTCCAAATTCATTCAGATTCCTTGTGATTGTAGGACTGAGGTCCCATTTTCTTGCTGGCTGTAAGCTGGGACCACCCATATCCTCTAGAGTCTTCATCCATTTCTTGCACCTGGGCTCCCGCACCTCAGGGCCAACATCAGTGCTTCAAATCCTTCTCATGGTTGCAAGCTCTGACTTTCCTTCTGCCCATTTCTTGTTACTTTCTCTTTTGCTGCATCTCTCTGACTGCAGCTGGAGAATGTTCTCTGCTTTTAAGGGCTCATATGATTAGGTTGGGCTCACCTGGATAATTCAAGATAATCTCTATTTGAGGGTCTGTAACCTTAATTACATCTGCAAAGTCCCCTTTGCCATGTAATGTGTTCTAACATGTTCACAGGTTCCAGGGTTAGGGCATGGGTATCCTGGGGGAGAGGCAGTATTCTGCCTGCCACACAGGGCAGGACAGATTAGGTGGCTCCCGCAATAGTCCTGGTAAATGGAAATAGGGCTAGAAGCTGGGGTGTAATGAGAATGGAAAGGCCAGGCAGGCGCTGAGTCATTTCAGAGAAAACTAGAGGATGCTTGATGGTTGGCCATATGTGTGTGGTGGGGATGTGTGGGAGTAAGGGGAAAGGTGAAGTTAACTTAGGATCCAGGCTTGGGAACAAGGGAAAATGCTTACTGGTCGCTCCAGGAGCAGGAGCTGGTTATTGAGGGTAGATGATGCGTTTGTTTCAGGATGATTTAGGGAAGAGAGTAGAGTTCTTGCCAACCTGGAACTGTCTTAGGAGCAGCTGAGGACGCTTACCAGAAATGTCAGACCCAGTGCTACAAGTCTGTGAGCTATTTGAATGGAAGCAATGGTTGAAGGCTTGGGGAGAGAGCCTTGAGGGATGACCAAAGAAAAGGTAGAAGGAGGAAGGAGAGAGAGAGAGAGAGAGAGGGAGAGAGAAGGCATAGGAAGGAAAGGAGCTAGGCAAGGTCCCATCTGTGAGGCCAGGGAGGGCTGATGGGCAGGGTTAGCAAGGGCAGAGGCCTGGCAGGAGGGTGGGACAAAGGCCATGCATTGGTAATGAGATGGTTGGTGGTGATGGGGATGTGCATTTCTGGGCACTGGGCGGCTGAGGAAAGACCAGGTGGTGTGGAAGGAGGGAAGGAGTGAGAACACATAGGAGGCTCAGTAGGGCCCCCGGGGACTGTGCATTGGCATGTGGGAGGGATGGGGGCAGGCACAGGGCATTGGAAAGCAGGACAGAGAAAGAGACTGGCACAGCTGGAAGGTGGGGGGCGGGGGGATGATTTCAGAGACCAGGTCCCCACAGTGGCATGGGCTGATGAGGTTAAGAATAGAACCAGAAGCTTCAAGGGGAAGAGACCAAGGGTGGATTCATAAACGTTGGTGGATAGGGCTGAGCTCACAAAGGGCCCAGTAGCCTGGCATGTGGAGGTTTGCATACTGGCGGGTACTGCCTCCTGGAAGTCTGGAGCCAGGACGTGGGTACTTGGGTAGGACTGGCTGGGTCTGGACCCCTGGGCCTCTTAGAACAGGAAGACTTTGGAGGTGGCAGGATGGTCTGTGGGGAAGGCATAGAGGCCAGAGCCAGGCAGGGCAGCAGATGGAGCCACTGTGGGGTTATTCCTATCCTGGGACTATCTTCTCTGCCCCGGTTATCCTGGGGCTGGGTCTCTGCAGCACAAAGCTTCCTGGGGTAAGAGGTGTTAATTTTTTCAAGGGGGACTGGGAAAAGGAGGTATAAGGGTGTCCAGCCTGCCAAAGGGCCCTATGGGAGCAGGAGAGCACTGGCTCTAGGACTCTTGGCTTCATCAGCACATGGCACGTGGTCACCCCGGTGCCCCTCCATATGCCCAAACTCCCCACCCCCTGCATCTCAGCTTCCCTGCCAATTCTGACATTTAGCAGGCCATTGTTTGGAGCCTAATTGCCTGCCAGAGCACACTGCTGGGAGTCCCCCAGCCACTTCTCTGGCAGGCCGCTCAGAGCCGGCTCCCACTGGTCGCAGGCACCCACAGGCAGGCCCAGAAAAAACCCCACAGGGCCTAGCCAGTCTTTGCAGGCGCTTCGTGGGGAGCCTCCAGTGTGCGGGTTTGTGCGCTTCCGCACCCCGCACTTGTGGGGGTGGTTGGTGTCCACAGCTCGGACCAAGCCTCGGACCCTCGGAGGGCTTCAGGCTTGGGGGGTCGCGAGGGTGGGCCGAGGGGGCGCAGAAGGGCCGGCGCGGTGACCCAGGCAGGGTGAGGCCCCTC
Source organism: Indri indri (assembly GCA_004363605.1). Classification (NCBI taxonomy): domain Eukaryota; kingdom Metazoa; phylum Chordata; class Mammalia; order Primates; family Indriidae; genus Indri; species Indri indri. Next base: position 4,209 of record RJWJ010031420.1, read on the forward strand.
CCACTGCTCTGCAGAAGGGCAAGGGAGGACGCCTGGGGATGGAGGGAAGCTGAGGGAGCCCAGGGCTCTGCACCGCCCTTCCCCCTCCCCTCCTCCACCGCGTCCCTGCGCCGGGCCCTCGGGCTCCCTCTGCGGCCTCCCACCCCGCGAGGGAAGAGGAAATCTCGCCAGAGATCCATGTAAAAATAGATGTATTTCTGGATAAGCAGCGAGCCTGAAAAACGGCTGAACCGGAGTCTGCTCCGCTGACAGAAGATCTATGTACCAAATTCCTCTTCAAAATCTATTTCTCCGGAGATTTATTCTTGCAGGGCCCGGCCGAGCAGGGGGAAGTTCGCGGCACCAGGCGACAGGGAGGCCGCTGCTCCCGCTCGCTCGCCTCGCCGCAGCCCAGCTGCCCCCACCCTTTCCCTGGTGACTTTCTCCCAGCGTGAGTGGTGGTCAAATTAGGTAGCAGCTGATGGGCACTGGCCCTAGCAGAAAAGTCAGGGCTGAAATGCAAGAAGGATTTGAATGGCAAAAAGGTCATTCTCATGCATTAGCCTCGCTGGATCGGAAGCCGGAGTGATGCAGCATGACACCCATCCTGGCGGCGGAGAGAATAAGTGATGGCTATATTTATGTTTCCATCTAAATGCATGGATCAAAGCAGACACTTTAATCTATTCAACAACAGCCGGAGGATTAAAAAGTTGCAGGCAAATCACACTCTTAAATTGGTAATATATTTTTGCTTGTCATTTGACAGATCATTTTAGAGAGTGACTCCAGGCCAGGTTGGGGGACCTGGAGATTAGAACCTGGCTCCCCAAACTAGAAGGGGCCCAGCCCCATAGGGTGTGGCATGAATCCCCTCACTTGCTCTAGTTCCTGTGAATCCAGTTGTAGGGGACTCCTGGAGGGGCAGGGGAGCTCATGGGGAGTATCAGGCCTGAGGTCATGCAGGTCATGTGGACAAATCTGTCTTAATCTCTCTAATGGCCTAGGTGATACAACAATTATCCCCACTTCACAGATCGGGAGACTGAGATAGGTGGCTTGCATGGGTCACACAATAATAGGTGGCAGAGTGGGATGCAAAGCCAGATGTTTTGACTCCAAGTACAGTGCTCTTGTCCCTCTGCTGGAGCTGCTGGGTAAGAGTACAGTTCTCTGGGGGCCACGAAGGGCAGCAGAGAGGAGCAGAGTGAGCTCTGCCACTTGCTGTGTGACCCTTGGCAAGTTCCTTCAGTTCCTAGCTTCCTCATCTGTAAAATGGGGCTAATGATGGCATCTGCCCCGTGCGGTGGTTGTCAGAAGCAATGAGATGACGAAGGGAATGTACTTAGCTCACTACTTGGTGTGCGGTAAGAACTCAGGTTTGTGCTGAGCCCTGAAGGACACGACCAGACAGAGAAAGGAACTCATGAGCACGACTTCCGAGGAATGGGTAAAGAAACCAGGCCCCTTAACCAGGAAGAGAGAAGGCTGCCACCTAACAGAGGCTGGATTGTAAAACGAAAAGGAGATTTGACTTACTCTGTGTGGCTCCAACAGGGACGACTGGGTCTATACAGAGACCGATGGATTTCAGCTAGAGAAAAGCAAGAAGTTTCTAATCGCCAGCGAGAGGCAAAGAAGAAATAGCAACCTCACCCAGGGGTGACCTTTAGATCGGATTTCTTTAAAGGTCCCTTCCGTTTCACACAGGAGAATCTAAAATTCCATGAGTAGTAGGGTCAGCTCCCCCTTATTCCTGATAGGGGGCAAGAAGAGTTGGGTAGTTCAATGGGATCGAAGAATCTATTTGTTAAAGGTGTTCTTTGTGTATGTACTGTGATTCGATCCTATGCTTCACTCAGATCCTCATTAACCCGAGGGGGGATGGGCACGGGGTTCAGGACGGGGCCAGGCAGCACAGGGATGGCAAGGCCACTGGGGTGGAAGGAGGCAAAGCTGGGCCCGGGTGAGGTGAAGAATTCCTGCTCCCTGCCCAATCTAGCCAACGTGGTCTGTGGAACCAGAGCAGTGCCAGCCGACAGGACAGTGGACTTGGAGTTGCGGAGACTTGGGTTTCCATCCGTCTCCATCTCTTAACATGTGTGTGTCCACCCAAAAGCCACCTAATCTCTCTGAGCCTCAGCTTCTCCGCGTGAAAGCAGGGAGCCAGTATTTTCCTTGCTCACCTTTCAGCGCAGTTGCGAGAATGGGGAGAAGCTGTTCCCTTGGACTTGAGAGGGGGCGCTGTTCCTTGGGCATCCAGCAGCCTGGCGGCCCACGGGCCTGCCCGCGTCTTCGCTGGTGCCGGCCGCCGCGCCTCCGCCCGCCGCGCGGGTGCGGGAGACTGCGGTCCGCCCCGAGGTTCGCTGGCGTGGGCGTCCTGGGACCGGCCTACGCGTCGGCGCCTGGCGCTCTCACGGTCCCCGCACGGCGGCCGCAGCGGGGCGGAGGGGGGTGCGCGGCGCGGCCAGATTGCACCATCTGGCTGTGCGGAAATGGAGCGCAGGTGTCGCGTTTGGGGCGCAGGTAATTGCTGACGGCTGAGCCAGCTCTCCCCGCATATGGTCCCGGAGCGAGGCGAGTCCCGGCGCGGGCGCTGGGGGTGGCGGCCCGCGTGGTTCCCGGCCTGGAGCGGCTGCGCCTTTCCCGCGCCTCCAGCCTGCTCCCTCCTGTGCGCCTCGCAACAGCTAAGCAAGGGAGGTCAGGGCATTATCGGATTCGTTTCACCAGCGTAGAAATCGCGAACCGGAGAGGTTAAATCTCCGGCCCAAGGTCCTGCAGCTAGTCAATAGCGGGCCTGAACTAGCCCTCTCGGGGTCACCCGACTTTTAATTCCATTTTCCTCGCGTGAGCCCGCAGCGCCGTGCAGTTCGGGAATACACCTATGGAGAGCTTCTACGGGTCAGGCTCCGAGCTGGTGCAGGGATTCCGACTGGGTCTCTGGCTCTGCCTATGCGAGGGCGCAATCCTAACCCTCCCGTCTGGACCTGAGGCTCCCACCACCGGGCTACCCGAGGGCTTTCGCCAGAGCACAGGTCTGGCCAGTTCACACTCCTGGTGATTCTCTGGGGACAAACTCTTTGGCTTTCCGGTGCAAGGCCTTTCTGAATCTGGCATCAGTCTACTGTGACGGCTTCATTTCCCCACGCTCCTCCCAGCCCCCACCCCCCGAGCCTAGCTGCACGGGTTCACCACCCTCCCTTCTACGGCAGTGCTGGGACTTGAGTGCCCTTTTCCAGCCCGGAACTTGGATTGTCTAAATCTACTTGTGCTTTCGGGCCTGGCTCCAATGTGACTTCTTCAAAGCTTTCTTTGATTCTCCAGCCCTTCCTGATTCTTCCCCATCAACCAATGACTCCTTTTCAGTGCTTCAGTGCCCTTTGCAGGGCCTTTGTGACAGGGTCCCCTGGTATTGTTTCAGTGCCGCTCCCTCACTAGATTGTGGGTTCTTCCAGGCCTGGGACTGGCTCTTATTAAGTGTGGGACTGGGTGGTGACTTGTTCCCACCCCCAGCATCATCCCCTCACTCAGGAGATGCTCAGGCATACCGATGAGACAGTGTATGTGAAATTGTTTTGTAAAGTGCCACACAATGGTGCTAATACCGATACTGCTAAAGCTGAAAAGTGTTTATTGAGTTAAAACCCTAGGGAATGAAGGATGTTCATCTCAACAACCCCCTACTTTTAAGTTCCAGATTATTTTCGTTATCCGGGTAAAATCACAATAATGACAATAGCTAACAGGTGTTGACCTTTCGTGCCCAGTATTAGTATTGTTATTATTACACTAATTATAGAGACACATATACACAGTGCATACATCTTTCAGTTTCTGCATGTTAATTAACAAGTTATCATTAAGACAATATTGAAATTATGTCATGAATCTTCAAATGTGCTTCAAGACATTCCCAGCAAAGTGTCTCTGTAACCTCCTGTTTTCAAGGACCTCTGTGGATGCAACCTGTGGCCATCAGGTGTCCTGGTCAGGCCAGGAGCTGCCCCCTGGCCTAGCAAGATAGTCCATCCTCTGTGCACGAGCCCCTCCTGGAGCAGTAACCAGCAGGCCTTTTCTCCTTGCCTTGTGGGCGCAGCAGGCAGGGACCCTAGCAGGGTGTGCCCAGGGAACACATGGGCGTTTTAAAGAGGAGCGTGTGTCTCTGTGAGTCTGTCATCAACATTTTTATTTCAAGTCTGAACAACACATTTTTATCCTTTGGGCATTTATGGAGGACACAAAGAAGAACTGCTCTGAGTAAATAAACAGAGAAGATTAAAGGCCTACCTCCATGGTGGGCATGGTTTATGAGGCAACAAGCCAGGGGGGGTCATTGCTAGGCTTTTGTGATTTGGCTACAGCACTGAATGGAAGCACAGTCTTGCTTCTGAGTCATTTCAGAAAGCTTGGGCTCCTTCGCTTCTGAGTTTTAGCATTTGGAGGTTGTGATCAGTATCTTTATGTATGTGTCTGGGGGTGTCCCTGTGAGTACACAGGTGAGCATGGGGGTGTCCAGGAAATACAGGCCTGTGCGTGTGTCAGGTGAATATAGCGTGTGCCCCGCCTGTGCAGTGTCCGTGGAGTGGGAGGATGTGTGTATAGAGAATGTGCATTGGGGCGAATGTGGATCTTTCTGGGTGTCAGTCTTACATATTATGTGTGAATGAGCATTTATATGCAGGGGTCTGTATTTTTGTGTGTGAAGATGGGTTGTATCTAGTGTGAATGTGGGTCTGAGTTTGTGTTCACGGTGGAGCCTGGATGTGCATTGCTCAGCATGTGCTTCTGTCTCTGTGGGTCGGGAGGGAGGGTTATGGGTGAGTGGGTGAGCACTGCAGACAGGTCCCTGTGGGCTTTGTATGCCCAGCTCCTATGGCTCCTCCTGGCTTGGTTGCTACCTCTGGTCCCTGGTGGTTCTGCCTTGCTGGTCCGCAGAGAGATCAACACCCTTCAAACCAGCTGCCTTGTTGGCTGCGGCTCACTCGGTTGGCCTCCTGATGCCTGCAGTTGCCATGGAAACCAAAGTAGGTCTGCTTCTGTCTGCCACCGGGTCCCTGGGCTAGGGCAGCTGTGGGCCAAAGCCACCGTATTGAGAGCTGGCAGGGTGGGGGCAGAGGAGGGGTCTAGGAGACCCTCTGAGCCTGTTTTTCCTCACACCCTCCTGGGGTCTCTTTTCTGCTTCCAAACACGAGGGCAGGTCTCCGATGTCAGACAACTGGGATCAAAACAGCCCCGTTAGAAAAGAGCCTGACTTGTTCACACACACAAAATCCTTTCCTGAAAAAAAAATTCAAGACATATGCTAATTCCACATTACTGTGCATGTCATTTGTACACTATTAATTCAGTGCCTAAAATAAAGTGGCTTTTAGGAGAGAGCTGGTGATATCTGATGGGAGGACTCTGTACATGTTTTTGTGGCCTGGTTTTATAATAGGCATCTGCTCAGAGTTCACTGTGTTGGGAAAACTTGAACATAACAGTGTTAAGCATTGAAGAGATCACAGATCCTGTTTGGGTTTGAAAAACCGAGTAGCAAGCACAAACCTAGCTGTGTAAGCAAAGGACAGTGCATTGTTAGGGAGACACAGAAAAGTGGCACAACCATGAAACAAAGCAAGGGAAGGATTAACACAAAAGTTAACTCCAGGGCAATGCAGGGAGGGTCACAGCTAGGGGGTGGGGAGGAACAAAGGAGCTTCCAAGGCACTAATAGCATTTGATGTCTTAACCCAGGTGGTGGAGACAGATTAGTGAGACCAGAAGTAGCCCTTGACCTGGGAAGGAGCCCTTGACCTGGGACCATAAAAGCAGGTTCACATCCTGGCTCTATCTCTTAGGAGGTGGAATGAGTCTAACCTTCTCTGACATGTCTCAGGCGTCCTTGTCTCTAAAGCGAAGGGTTACACCAGTAATCGCTTAGGAACTTTCCAGGTAGAATCTTTTGCCCCTTTCAGGTGGAATGATTTGTTCCTCTCTGACCCATGCCTGCTGGGCACTTTTGATAGGACACCATGCTGCTTTGCTTGGTGGAGATGGTGTTTCTCACTATTAAAGTATGTAAAGTGTTTTTGATGTTGCAGGAGTGTAGTGTTGGGGTCCCAGAACACCTTCTCCCTGGCAGGCCCCTGAGCAATAACTCACTGGAGAGCCCCCCAGGAAACAAGGTAACCTGCGTTTGATTGTTTTTGAAGCCCAGGACCTGTTGGGCAGGTCAGCTCTGCAAGCAAGCTGAGAACTGCAGGCTGCCTTAGGTGGGGGCCAGGAAAACCACGTGAGAGGGGATTGCCCTAGGACTGTTTGATGCAGAGAATCCAGCGTTAGAGACAGAAGGCCTGATCAGGACAACAGACCCCAGGCAAAAGTGCTATCTACCACAAGGACTGTGACGACTCCAGGGCAAGGATCCGATGCTCATCATACAGTTCATACATCCACTGAACACATAGTCGGTGCTCAGTATTTACTGAATGAACGTCTTTGGGGCAAATTCGAATTTAATGTCATTGATATCCTTGAATGCAGTGCTTTGTGAAGACATTAGGAGGTAGCCTGGTGGATGTCAGAGGTCTGCCATCACTCTTAGTGGTAGACGGCATGGGTTTTGGAAACAGACAGGTAAGGGTCTGGGTCCTTGCTCTGGTATTTACCAGCTATGTGACCTTGGGCCTCTCTAATCCTTGGTTTCTTCGTCTCTCAGATGGGTGCAGTGTTAGTACCTGTGTATCACACTGTGAGGCTCACACAAGACGATTCACGTGGAGTGCTCAGTGCTGTGCCTGGTACACAGCAAGCAGCAGTTGTTCAGGATGGCAGCAAGTGCAGGTACGGTGGTGTGGCCAGCAAGGTGGAAGGGGTGCAGTGCGCAGTGGAGGGGCTGGAGAGAGGAGTCTGCACAGGAAGAGGGGGTGCGTTGATTGTGAGGCTTGTTTGGAAGTCTTGCTGAGGGTAGCAGGGAGTCAGTGACGTGTAGAGCTGAAAGTGAGAAAAATGAGCTTCAGCGAAGGGGAGAGCCACGTTTAGCACCAAGCAGGGCATTCACTGGACTCATTCATCCCTTCCTCATCCATTGATTCATTCGACAAAGATGTATTGAGCACCTCCTATGTGCCAGGCACTATTCTAGGTACCAGGGAAACAACAACAGACAAAACTGTCAAAACCCCTGTCTTTAAGAACTTACTCTGGGGAAATCTAGTGGAATAATTTTGTCATTCAACAAACATGTTTGGAGCACTTGTCCATTGCATGATTTTGTATTTATCTGCCCTTTGTTTTTAAATAAAAGTCACTTTCAGAATGTTCTAACCTCATCTGAGCAGACTGTGAAGAAAAGGGAAAATCAATCCACATTTAGATGAGGAGAAATGGCACTGTGGGGACAGGTCGCATCATAAGACCGGGAGTGATGGTATCATTAGTGGTGGCCTTAGGCTGTCCACAGGCTGCAAATCTTGGATGGAGGGGATTTCTGAGGTTGATGCAAACGGGAAACCTGGGCCAGGAATTTAGCCGAGCGATGGAATCCCTTCACCCGTCGGGGAGCCTGAGTCTCATGGCCATCGTGGCTGTGGCTTGGGTACAGATTTTGCCCAGTTCTTGATTGTCACTGGCCTTCCTCCCAGCCTCCTCCCTCAACCTTCCTTACCCAGAAAAGAGCAGTCACACCAGACCAGAGAGGACCACTCACAGCCGCTTGGACATCTTTCTCTCAAGGATCAAAAATTAATCCAGTAGAATGGGCAATCATGATGATATGGGCCATGTTCTGGTAAATTCTTGGTTCTTGTCTGCAAGGATGCTTTGCTAGGTGGCTTAGGCGATCTGCTCAAGCCGTGGCAAGATCATTAACCCCCTGAGTGTGAAGCCCCGTCCTGGGGGTGCTGGAGACACGCTCAGCCTCACTGGCTGGTGGCCTCATTGCTGGAAGTCCCTTCATTCATTCTCACATCTGGGCCTTTGCTCCAGCTTGTCCCCTCCCCTCCTTCAGTGCCTTCCCCTGCTCTGAGCCTGGCTGAATCCTACCTGCAGAAGCCCTGGATTACGAAGAACACAGGCTTTGGAGTCACACAGACCCACGTGTAAATCTCAGCTCTGCCATTTTCTAGCCGCATGAGTTTGGGTGAGCCATTTACCCCTCCCACGCCCTCCCTCCCCAGCCTCTTTTCCTCCTAGGTGAGAGGGTCTTCGCAGGCTGAGGTGAGGATCACAGAGGATGCGGGTAGTACCGATGGCTGGATTCAGCCGCTTTGCTTCCTTTTTGGAAAAAGGCAGGCCGTGCATACCTTATTTTAAATGTAGCTACTAAAAAGACCACCTCCTCCATGAAGTCTCCCAGCCACTGGATCTCTCATTCTCCTCCATCGTCTCTAGCCCTGTGCTGTTCCTTAGGCCCCAGGGCCCGGGCCCAGTCTTCCTGGGAGGCCGGCTCCTGGAAGGGTGTGTGTGTCTGATTCACATTTTCCTCCCAGTGAAGCAGATACTTGGGGAATGTGTGCTTGTTAGTGGGTGGGGGCAGGTGTTACCTGGGGATGTGAGGAGGTGAGGGCTGGTTCTGGGGCGGTTGGCAATCAGGGCTGGGCTGGCTGCAGGGTGGGGATGAGGAGGGGCCCGCAGTCATCTCTCACTTGCCTTCCCCGACCCCGACTCTTGGGGGCTCCCAGCCCCTTCTCCGTGACCTTGTTTTTCGTTGGCTCAGCCCCGTCCTGCTAAGTCCTGCTAACGAGCTGAGCCAGCTTGGCGCCCGCCTCTCCGATGTGCTGACTCAGTCCTGTGGCTCCCACTTCCTCTGCCCTTGTTTGAAAATGCCAAGTTAATTGCTCTCTGGCTTCAGGCTGCACTGGCAGAGGGCACAGCCCCCTTTTCCTCTACCATTCCCCACGCCCTGGGGGGGAACGGGCCGCTGCCCTCCAGCCCTGGGCCTGCCCCCTGTGGACAGGGCAGTGCTGGGGGCTGGGAGAGGGGAATGGGCTGTCAGTGTCCATTAGGGAGAAACGGGGAGGGACAGCGAGGAGGACAGGCTGGCACTCTTGTAGCCCGGCCTCCGTATATCCTGGCGCTCGGGATCCACTGCCGGCAAGGCCCTGGGTGTGTTTGTTGTGGGGAGGAAGAAGCTGTGTGAACCGGGAGGTGGTCTCTCGGATCTGTGCCCAGGGCTGGGGGCTGGGAGGGGGTAATGGTGCTGAGAGGGAGACCTTAGCCCTCACACAGGTAGGAAGGGAAGGAGGGAAGGAGGGAAAAAAGCAAGGAAGGAGAGAAGGAGGGAGGAAAAGAGGGAAGGAAGGAAAGAAGAAAGAAAAGGAAGGAAGGAGAAGGAAAGAGGAAAGGAAGGAAGGAAGCCAATGGTAGTTCTTGCACAAGAAGCTCTCATTTAATTCCCACAGGATGGGCTACAGAGGTGCTATCCAGGGGTGCACACCAAAACATTTAACAACGGCGTGGCACCAGCTCTGACTAATCGGGATGGATGCCAGGCAAAGACTTGGGCAGGGTCCTAGGAACCCTCTGAGCAGTGCCAGCAATTAACCCTTTAGGTGCTGGGCCATGGGGAGGTGGGGGCGGAAAGAGCCGGGCAGGGTTGGCGTTTACATGCCAGTGAGGAAGCGTTTTGATATTTTAACAATATAAGCTCCACAGCATCAGGGCTCTTCATCTGTTTTGCTCACTCATGTGTCTTTGGTGCCAAGACTAGGCCTGGTGCATAGTAGGGGCTCCACCCTTTGTTGAATGAGTGGGTACAGGTGGGTGATGAGCGTCAGGAGCCAACGCAGATGACAGAGTCGCCGTCAGCAGTAGGTGGTGAAACACACACCGGGTGATGGTACAAGTGAGTCAGGCACCCTGCTGAGGTCTGGGGGTTGGGGGGCAGTCCTGGGGAGGATGTATTGAGGACCCTTCCTTCAAGACTTTGAATTTTGGGGTCCCCTTCCGGGGATGGGTCCCTGGCTATGGCTCAGGGTGCAGGTGCCAAGGGACAGGCGGAAGTCCAGGAGACACCTGGGGGAGGCCTGGGACGCATGCGAATCCAATGTCTCTTCATTACTGTGGCAAAAAGAGAGGAAGAAGGCAGAAAAGGGATCAGAAAGGGAGCTCTGATCCCCTGGTGAACATTAAGGCATAGACGGATGAGGGAGTTTTCTCTGGTTAGGAGGTGGGTCTGGGTCCCTCTGCGTGTCTGTGGCTGGTGGAGCCTCCTATGGGCACTGCGTGTTTCTAGGTGGGGTTTCTGGCTTTGGTGTCCTTGAAATGACCTAGGCAAGGGAACAGGCCCTCTTGTCTTCTTTCTTTCCCTTCCTCCTTCTGCCAAGGCCTGGGAGGGTTGGGGTGTGTGGGGCAGTGTGGGGCAGGGAGAGGGTAGGGGAGGAGAGAGGTGCATAGATTAGGAGAAGACAGGACCCAGGCAGGAGCTGCCCTCTTGGCTTTGTCCGACTTGAAGAGCAGATTCTGTTGTTCTCTCCAGAAGGGGTGACATTTTCTGATCATTCTTCAGCTTCTCAAACGAGGGGCTTTGCACAGACTGGTAGGAGGAAAGAAAGAAGGGGACGAGAGAAGGAGCACAGTGAACTTCCTGAATAAGCAGGACACCAACTATGAATTATAGACCCAAAAATGCACCTGGAGGAGCACTGGGAACTCCGTGGACAAGGCCAGTTTCAGTGCTTTCAGGGGCCCTGGAGTGTTTCCAGCCTGGGGGCCCCTTGAAGACTGGAGGGGCAGGTGGCCCCAGCCGGCCACACTCCCACTCCCGCCACTGCCTGGGTGGCTGCCCGATCACATGCTCCTCTCTCCGCCCTCCGTGGGTCTCCAGCCAGCCCGCCCGCTTGATGAATTAGCCCCATAGATATTCCGTCGGGAAAGCAAACACATATCATATATATCTTTGACAAGTTATTATTCTCCCTTATCAGGATTCGGGTGCATCCCTCGCCCGCCATTACTCACACCGTGCACCCGCCCTGCCTGGGACCGGGCAGCAGGCACGCTACGCTGGTGTCCGCCAGGCTGGCCGCGTGCCAGCCGCTGGCCGTGTGTCTGGGTTGGGATGTGTGCCTGTGTGGGTGTGTGTGAGTGTGTGTGGAGAGCCCCATGCTGTCCTCTAGGCTGGAACCAGAGCAGGAACCGTCCTGGTCCTGTCGTGGCCCACTGGCCTGACTGGACACTTGTCTGGGCAGAGACTGGCTGGTGGCCCAAGATGGAACTGCTGGTGTTCTGGGCCTTTGGTTCTCTCATTGGAGCCAGGAGTGGGAGTTTTGTCCCAAGGAATGTTCTGGTTTGGGCCTCACCCATATTCACTTTGTGGGGCTAGGGGTGGGGTTGTCCCCTGCCCCGCTGCTGGGCCCTTCCCTGGCCTGCTGGTGGGATAGATCCCTCTGCCATCGCCCGAGCTTCTTGGAGCCCATAGGGGTCCTCTAGGGCCCCGCCCGCAGCTCCCGCGGTCGCTGATGCCCAGTGGCTGGGAGGGCAGCCCTGATGAATGAGATGTAAGTGAGTATTAGTGCTCTCAGCCTGGCCGTGGGGCTGTGATTTGTCATCTTTCACCCAGTGCATTCCCATGTCCCTAGAGGCAGGCTCCATGTTAACAAGTCCTCTACTTAGGAATATAAATGGGGCATTTGGAATTGCTCTTGACAGCCTGAAGGCGGCTAATGCACTCAGGCCTGGGGGGTGCGGTGGGAGGGGAAGGGAGCAGAAGGTGGGCTTAATGCACCCACCCCGCTCCAGCCAGTGGCGAGGGTGACACCCCAATCGGCCTGATCCTGAGGGGGGATGGTGGAGGAGGGAAGGTCCCTGTTGCCCCCACTGGGGCTGGGAGTGGCTGCTCCCAGACTTCCACGCTGCCCTGGGCCCGTGAGGAGCCTGTCTCCCCGCTCCTCAGGCATAGCCTTCCAACAGAGGGACCTCGGCCGCTGTCCCCACAGAGCCACCCTCTCCCCCGACAGGAGTGTGACGTGCCATCACGGCGACTGCTGATGGGTCACTTCCACCACTTCACAGCCCACTTGGCTGTCCTCCTTCTCCAGCTCCAGACTGCATTCCTGGGAACCCTCCCTTCCCTCCCTGGGCCAACCGCCTGGCCCCTCAGGGCACCCCAGATCAAAGAGAGGGGGTGGGAGAGGAGAGGAAGCCTCTCAGGGGCAGGGGTTGCTCTGGCCTCCACTCCGTGCCCACGGCTGAGCCCTCGGGTGGCTGGCGCAGCCCGCTGAGCAGGCTCCTGTGCCCTGGCCTGGGCGACACTCCGCAGGGGGTGCCAGAGGCATTTGTGGCAGAGGCTCCGGCTCCACTCGGGGGACGGCTGGGGGATGAGGGAAAACTGATGGTCTTGAAAGGTGTTCCGGGCCAGCCGACAGGTACCCCTGGAACCAGGGCAGGAGTTCAGGTGGGGAGAGACTGTGGAGGGGGCTCAGAGAAGGCTTCCTGAAGAAGCGGAGTGCTCGGGCGCAGGTCTACACTGGGCATGAGGAGAGGAGAGGGCGGGAGCATTGGCAGGAGGCCACAGGCCAGGTTTGGGGGAGCACTGTGGACATTCATTCCAAGTTCTGGTCATTGCCCCAGGGCCAGAACCCGGCTCTCTGGTGGTGTCGGCGGGACTTCTTTCTGACATTTATTTATTTATTCATTTTCCAATGCCAGCAGAAAGGCATTTTTAAAAATTAAATTTAATTATGATTTTTTTCTCCCCAGTGCCAGCAGAGAAGCACCTTCCCTGTGACTTGTAATACCCCCATCGGCTGAGGAGGGATGGGAGGCGGATGAGGTGAAAAGGATGAGTCTGGCCTGGTTTGGCCTTTGGGGCCGCAGCGTCCAGGCCTCTCAGCTCCAGGACCTGGATAAAGTCTTCTGCCGCAGTGCCCATCTGGGGCTTCGCCCTGTGCACCTGCTGGCCCTGGTGGGTGTGGAGGTGTCGGGTGCAGGCAGCTTCATGGCCACTAGAGGGCAGTCCAGGCCCGTGTTTCGCTCTGCTTCCGGCGACAGAGGGCCCAGGCAAGGCCCGGGAGGGTGGGGGTGGGGGATGCCAGGGCCGGTGACCAGGCTGGGAATGAGGGTGCCTGTTCTGCTCCCTCTCGGGCTGGGACCTACCAGTGCCTGAGTTCTTCAATTCCAAGTTAGGGAAGAAAAACCTCTAGAAATTTTGAAGCCATGGGAAAAAGGCATTTTGCTTAAACATTTAATATCTAGCAATACAATACTTATTTTAGGGCCTTTTACAAAAATGGGTTATGAATGTTGTGAATGCTAAAGGGCTTTGTAGAAGACCTTGTAGTTGGTGGTCAAAGTCACAGGCTTTGGTGTCAGCCTGCCTGGTTGGAATTCCAGCTCCACCACCCTGGTTGCTGGGTGACCTTGGGCGGGCTAAATATTCATAACGTCTCTAAACCTCAGTTGCTCCATCTGTAAAATGTGGATTATAGTATCTGCCTCGTAGGGTTGTTGTAAGCATAAGTTCTGTAAGGATCACTTAACACATGCCCGGCTATAGTGAGAGTGCCAGCGTAGCCTCTTTCATTTTCATGATAAGCAATTATATCTGATTACGATGGAGAAGTCAGGGCCCAAATTTAAAGCAAAATCGTGATTTTTTTCCTTCCATTAGTACTTTAAAGACCCACCCCCCAATAAAGTAAAAGAATTGGAAAAACTTCCCCCAACCCTGACATTTTCTAGGCATTCATACAAAAACGACTACCAATTCGCAGCTTAATTTATGTCACATTTGCTGAGGTGTGATTGCCTGCTGAGCCCCCGCTCCCTGCTGCGTCGTAGGATGCTGGTGCTGTGAGCCAGTGGACCCACCAGGGAACCCTCCAGCTCCTGGCCCCCTGCCTCAGCCGCACATTAGAACCATCTGGAGAGCTGTTAAGAAATACCAGTGCCTGAGCCCTGCCCCCAGAGATTCCGATTCGCTTGGTCTGCGGTGGGTCCCTGGCATGAGACTGATTAGAAGCTGCCCGGGTGACTCCACGGTGCACCCAGGGTGGAGGACTGTGTCTGAAAGTTTTCCTCTGGTGGAGGGAGATGTCTCCAGCTCCCCCATTGCCACGGTCTCACAGAATTCTGTACAAATTTAAGAACAGAAGTTTAGCCTGAGTGGGAAATCCCTTTGGGTTGTTAGTGAGGAGGCCTTGGCGCTAGTCCTGGCTTGGTCATTAACTCTGGTGGGCCTCTCTGGACCTCAGTCTCCTCATCTGTCGTGTGGGATGAAGCAGCACCTATTGGGCCTAAGGAGTCATCCGATGTGAGGATCAGGCATAGGGATGATAATGCTTTGGAACAGTCTGAAACCGAGGTACCCACAGGCAGTTTTCTCTCACCTGGCTCTTTTCAAGCGAGGGGTGTGTTTGTTTGCCAGGCTGCTATAACAAATCACTGCAAACTGCGTGGCTGAAGCAACAGAACTTACTGTCTCGTAGGTCTGGAGGCTAGAATCCAAGATTTCGGAATCCAGGTGTGGCAGAGCTGGTCGCTTCTGACAGCTGTGAGGGCAGGGTCGGTCCCAGGCGTCTGCCTGGCTGCCGATGGCCATCTTCTCCCTGGGTCTCCTCTTGTTGTCTTCCCTTTATGTGTCTGTGTCCAAATCTCCCCTTTTTATAAGGACACCAGTCATACTGGATTAGGGTCCACCCTAATGATCTTTTTAACTTGTAACTTGATTTTTAATGACCTGATTTTGGCTTGATTACCTCTGTGAAGATAGTCAAGGACCTATCTCCAAATAAGGTTGCATTCTGAGGTGCGGGGGGTTGGGACTTCCACACGGCATTTTTGGAGGACACAATTCATCCCATGACAGAGAGCAAGAGTGCCTGAGTGCTTGATTCAGAAAAGAGCAACAAGAACAACAAACAAAAAACACTGTAAGGGGACACGGCGGCGGGGGAATAGAGGGGACAGGGCAGGGACACGGCCCAGCTTCCCTCCCAGAGCAACCCTCCACACATCTCTCCACCTTGTGCTCCCTTGCCCGGCTCCGTCCGATTTGCCTTCTAGGTTATGGGGTGCGTGCGGTGGGAGGGTGAAGGGGACACAGTCGCGTGGCCCTACTCCAGGGGGCACCAGGCACTCGCAGTCTGCATGGGTGACACTCCCCGAGCACCG
>RJWJ010031421.1:0-19203 GCA_004363605.1 Indri indri
TGTTAACTTATTTTCTATGAACTGTTGTTGTTTTTTTAATTACAGAGAGAAATTAAGCAACTGGAACATAAACATGATGTATTATCAATATTCAGAGATACGTTTAATGTAAAACAGTATTTAAACAACATTTTAGTATACTCATTATCCTTATTCTAGAAAAAGAAAACAGATATGCAAATATTTACTCTTCTACCTTTTTATTAAAAAGGATAAGAACTTTAAAACACTTGAAATACAGAAAGAAAAAGAAAAAAGAAGAACACATTTCTTCCTTTTCCACTACTTAATTTTTACTATTTTTTGGACACCACAATTTGAGGTTCCTAGCTCTGGGGTAATATTTTAAATCACTTAAAGACTAATTACAGAGTGAGATTCAAAAATATTGTGAAGGAAGTAAAATCATTGTTCTTAAAATACAATCAGAGAACATTAAAGTGATGGAAGTGTATTTTAAAAAGTACCTTGAACTACCAAATGCATTTTACTTACATATTGCATTGTAATTTTTAAATAATGTTAAATTATTCAATATTAAATACCAAATTATTTTAAATAATGTGTGAATAATTTTCAAATTGTGTATAATTCCACACATTTTAGGATAAACAGTTTTCCCCACCTAAAATATCAAGTTTTCCAGTGACACATAATTTTCTCTCTTTTTCCAATACATAATCATTTGTAGGATGGAGTTTATATATTTTAATCCTTTTTAACAGTTATCTGGATTCTATTATCAAGTTTCCAGAGCATGCAGATAATCTTTTGTTTGAATATCTCCATGGCACCTCAAAATCAATACTTCTAGAACCTTGGCAACTCAAAACAACACATCTAGGATATTTTCTTCTCATTCAAATTCAAAATGTCTAATAACTACTAATCTTCCCTCAAAATAACTCTAAGAATAACCCATTATTCTTATTTCTATTATCACCATACTGTAAGTCTCACTGTATCCACAGATAGTACCTCTGTAGATTCCTTTCTACATATCCGTCTTTAGATTCCTTTTTCTCCTTGCTAGACCATGGTATACTTTCACATTAATTTTCCAAAGCTGCTTCCCATCATATTATTCCTTCAGTTAAGAAAATACAATAGATTCCTATTGCCTTTGTGGGAAAATTAAATATTCAAAAATTATCATTCAATTAGTCTTAGTGTTCCTACTGGTGCTCACCTGTATTGTAACCTAACTTTAAAGATTCCCTAAAAACTAGTCTCTTTTCCATCACCTTAATTTTTTTTTTATTGTAGATTTGGTATAGTATAATATTAAAAACAGGAACTCTGCTGTCAGATTATCCCAACCCACTGTTCCCTAATTGTTATGACCTTGAGCAAGTTATTTAAATACCTCGTTTTCCTCAATTGTAAAATGGGAATAATAACTGTATCTACTAAATAAGTTTGTTCTGAGTATTAAATCACTTAATATTAGTAAAATGTTTGGAACTCAACTAGGCACTTATTAAGCCCCAAATAATTATCTATTTAATCGTTTTTAAAGGAATTTTCTCTTCATTGCTCTCATTTTCTAATCTTCCAACCTATACAACATTTCCTCCCTCACAGTGCTGCTTCACATTTTACATATCTAAAATACTTCATCTTCAGAATGATTTTAAATATATTACAGCTTACCTCTAAATTCTTCTGACAGAAATATGCTTTTCCTCTGGTCTTCCCAATCTCAGCAAATGGCAGCACTATCACATTAGTTTGCCAAGCCCAGGAACTTGATTATTTTTTGTTTCTAATTCCACCCTATCTCATTCATTATCACAGTTTATCAATTCCTATTCCAATCAAGTCTAAAATATGTCTACTTTCTCTGCATATTCACTATTCCTACAATATTGTATGTCACAATTATATCTCATCTCAAACACTTCAATAACTTGTCTACCTGCTTCTTTCTTGACCTTAGAGTCTACTCTCAACCCAACAGCCAGAGTAATCTTTTAAAAACATAAATCGGCAGTTCTGGGTAGGCTAGAGTAAGCAAAGTATATCCTCCGTCCCACTGAATGCTACTGTAAAACCTGGGAGGAATGTACCAAGCAGATATTTGAGGGCTCTGAAAAGTAAATAGTAGCAGTCTAATTGTGGAAGAAGTCCAGAAATTCACATAATACTGAACCTGTACTTCTTTCCCTTTGGTATCTTTTGCTCTGGACAAAAACCAATTCAAAACCCTGAAGTGGCCATCAACACAAAATAATACAAGAAAAACCCTAGATTTCTAACTCAGGAGATGGAAAATGGAACAGGGATTTCCTCTCACTGACGGTGGTAGCACCAAGGACCCATAGGTGCCTGAAATTCGAAAGAGGGGAAACTTTTATGTGACTGTAGGTATGGTAGTCCCAAAAAAGTAGCGCAAACCCCTAGCATTTTGTTGTTGTTGTTGTTGTTGTTTGTTTGTTTTTTTTATTTTTCGGTATCCTGCCAGTTGGCACTGGATAAGAAGGAATGCAGTAGCAGAAAGTATGCGACAGAGTAGGTTACATAAAGTCTAAGCTTTTAGGACATAGTATTAAAAAACAAACAAACAAACAAAAGCTCCAAGGAAGAAGAAAATACCTAGGAGATTGTAGAGGAGGAAGACCTTGGTAAGTGACTATATAAAGCCCTTTATGTACTGTTGGGCTTATCTCTAAGCTTTGTATATGGATTTGATACTAGACAATATCATAAATATTTTTTAGAATTGAACTGAAAACAAAGTCACTGTCCACGTCCTAGACTAGCCACTGTGTATCTCACATGCAGGTGGTATTCAACAGCAAAACAAAAACTTTCAAAACTGATGTTGCAACCACAACACAAAAAAGGCTCGTCAGAACTTGCAGCCTGACTCCAGCTGGACTGATGGCCTGCTAAAAGAAAAATATTATTCTCCGTAGAATTTAAGTTAGAGACAGAATCTCATAACATTACATGCAAACTGTCCCCGATATAGTCCAAAATTACTTAGAATATGAAGAATCTAGAAAACACCACCCGATGTGAGGAAAAACAACATCAATACTTGCCAACACTGACATGGCATAGGTATTTTCATTATATGACAAAGATTTTAAAAGCAACTATTGTAAAATGCTCCAAAAACAAAGGTGAACAAACAATAGCAACAACAACAACAACAACAACCAAAACCCCTCATTGTACGGTCTCAATGGTTAAGCAGAGATAAAAGAGAAGAGTTAGTAAACTTGAAGATAGTTCAGTATAATTTATCCAACATGGACAATAAAGATATAAAATTGAAAAAATAAACAGAACTCTTAGGAATATACGAGACAATAGCAAAATTTCTAAATTTTGTGTCATCAGAGCCCCATAAAGAGAGGAAAAGTGGTGCAGAAAAAAAATAAAGAAATAATTACCAAAGTTTTCCGAATTAGTGAAAGACATAAACCTGTAGGTTCAAGGAGATCCGAGAATCCTCAAACAAAATAATCCCAAAGAAATCCACATCCAAACACACTTAACAAAACTGTTGAAAACTAGAGAGGAAAAAATCCTAAAAGTAGCCAAAGAAAAGCAGAGCACTTAGAGGGGAAAACAATTTGAATGGCTGTGGATTTCTCATTAGGAACCATGGAGGAAAGGAAAAAAGTGGAACATCATTTTCAGAGTGCTGATGAAAATAATTTTCAACCTAAATTTCACGTATTCTTCAGAAATGAACATGAAATCAAGACATTCTCAGGTGAAGGAAACTAAAAAAATTCATTGTGAACAGGCTTGCTCTAGAAAACTACTACAGAATGTTTTAGACAGAGAGGAAATGATACTGGAAGGAAACTTGGAGCATTGACAACGAATGATAGTAATGGAAATGGTAAATTTCTGGGTATTTGTAACAAACTGTTATTCTCCTGAGTTCATTAAATACCTTTGATATTTGAAAGGACATATTATAACGCTATCCGATGGGATTTTAAATGTATATTGATGTAATATATGAGAGCAATAACCTAGAGGAGGGAGGGTGAAGGTACTTACATGGTGATAAGGTTTCTATATTCCACTTGAAGTGGCAAAATGTTGATTGTAGGCAGATTTTGGTAAGTTAAGTATGCATATTGTAATCATATAAAACACTAAAAATAAAACTATACAAAGATATTTAATCAAAAACACAGCTGATAATTGAAATGAGATACTAAAAAGATTGAAACAATCTCAAAGGAAGCAGGAAAGGAGAAAGAGAGAAACAAAAAATAAGAGAAAAGAAAAGAAAAATAGAGGGAACAAATAGAAAACAAACAAACGAAAGAAGGTAGACCTAAATTCAAATCTATTAATTACAATTCTAATTGCACTGCAAGTCTAAACACAAAAATTAAAAGTCAGAGATTATCAGAATAGATTAAAAATTGCTCAACTACATGTTGTCTGTCAGGAACTTTCTCTGAATATAATGATATTTGCAGGCTAAAAGTAAAAGGATAAAAATAAATACATATATCTTACAAACACTAATGAAAAGAATGATGGAGTAGCTATAGCAATGTCAGACAAAGTAGACTTCAGAAAAAAGAATAAACGTAAGTCACATAAAATTTCTTCCTAGCCAAAAATCCTCACGTAGTTTCCAATCACTCATGGAATAATATCTAAATCCATTATCTTAATCTAACCAAAACTCTTTAAAAGCCATATGTATACTCCTACCCAGGCACTCCCCATCTGCTTACAAGCTGTTTTGCTTCATAGCTCTTAAAACTATCCGAAATTTTCTTATTCATCATGGTTTGTTTATGTCCCCTAGAACGTAAGCTCCAGAACAGAAGTATCCTTGCCTGTGTTGTGCACTCTACTGTCCTTGGCGTCTATAACCTGTGTATGGTATAGAAGAGATAATCAATAAATAACTTGTGAGTACATATAGTAATTTTCTTTCTATTAATTCTTCTAAAAATTATAATTTTTACCAGGATATAGTAATTTTAAAGTCCCAAACAGCCACAAAAAATAATCTTATCACCACTTCTAGATTTTAAATTCGTTGACTAAAAATTCTCTTTCATTAATATCCTTTGGCAGTTAGGTATTTCCTGACTTGCCTTCGTATGAATTCCTATGGATAATGTGAGAATATTTAAATGTTGATTCTTTTTACTCTGGAAAGTTCTTTGCATCATAAGACTATAGATTTTCCAAGTATGTATGTATCAGATGAAAATCATATAAACTTTCCTGAATGTCCGAAAACATGCTGAATTTTGGTCACTTATAAATTCCAGGAAAATTCAAGACAAACTGGTCTGGAACAATTAAAATAAATAAGAAGGACAAAGAGGACTAAGAAGAGAAAAAGAGGGTGAAAAGTTATTGATAGCCTGGTGATTTTTTTTTTTTTTAAGTTTGGAGAATGATAGAGTCTGAGATGGGGGGAGAGAAGTTTAAAGGTCAATATTAACTTGATTCGGATCCATTCAATTTGGTAAATACACTGAAATGTGCTTTCCTCTGGAAGGCAGTAAATGATTAAAGATATAAAGTATTACAGGTGTGTTTGGCAAAGAATGAGCATCCAGATCATCTTGGCATCCAGTGTCAGGTTGAAGTGCAAATAAATGTTAGATGTCAGAGCACTCATCACACTGTGGGTCTTCAGTAAATATTTGTTGAATGGATGAACGGTAAACCAAAGATATGTTTTTAGAGATTTCTGAAGGCCATTACACTGTGTACTCAGCACTGCTACTTCCCGTCTCTCTTCTTAAAGAAATTCTGCTTTTCTGCTATCAGGTAAACATGAAAACCTAGTCCCGCCAATGATAATGATCTCACTCAAATGTACACAGTGACTTTCCAAGGGGTAAGCATAGGACCCGAGTTAAGCCAGTCAAAATTTTTCCATAGCAATTTTTAATTTGGAACTGGGAGAAACAAGTTTGTTGATTTGTGTTTTGCTTTGTTCTGTTTTTGCCACTGAGTTTTGAGATTGTGAATATAATGCTGCCAACTGTCACGCCTCCTTCATTACATACTGATCATGGGAAAATAAGCGTGGCATTTAGAAATAAACTGAAGTGGAACGTGTTGGGGGAACTCATGTTCTTTTCATTCGAAAAAGAAAATTCAATTACTGTAACTCAAGGGCCCTTCTGCCCTCTTATGCAGCGAAATAGAATGACTCATCCGCTGATACCTTTGGGAAAATTAAATTGGACATACTCGGTTCAGCT
The DNA here is from genome assembly GCA_004363605.1 of Indri indri. Taxonomy (NCBI): domain Eukaryota; kingdom Metazoa; phylum Chordata; class Mammalia; order Primates; family Indriidae; genus Indri; species Indri indri. Next base: position 6,216 of record RJWJ010031421.1, read on the forward strand.
CTGCCACTTCTTACTTTTGGAAGGGAGCAGTTGTAAGGGGTAGAAAAAGAATGCTACCATCATTGCCTGTGACTCAAAGATAAGTCTGCCTACATCAGTGGTTCACTTAGAAAGTCCACTTGGCTGTGCTATCCCAGCTATATCTTTCAACTTAGCATTATCGGTAATAATGTTGAGTGTCATGACTTATTCTCAATTGATGCAGTATCTTGACTAGGAAGAGGAATCTTAAGTATTTGGCCTTTTCCAGACACTACAGAAAGCAAAGCATAGAGAACCTCTTCTCTTGCTGTTTAAATCCTTAATTTTATCTATCCTTTAGGTCAGCTACCACCTTTCTTATAGGTAGAATAAGTAAGCTAATAAATCCCTTCTCTTCTTAATTGAATTCCATTTGTATTTGCCAAAATGATAAACTTTAATAACATGGTGATGTTTATTCATTATATTTTCTTGCACAGAGGAGTTAAAATATTACTATATTTATATAATGAGGATAATAAATTGGTTTAATCTTCTCCAATGAACTCTACGTATATAATGCTATCAGTGCCAAACATGTAAATCTGCTGTTTACTTTGTTTGTGGGTCTCAGAAATGTGATGAGCTTGAGTGCAACATTTCCTTCATAGACTTTAATGCCCTGGTTAGTATCAATAGAAGATATTATCGTAAGTCCTTTTGTCTGGTTGCTTGAACGATCAGAACAAATATGAATTGTTCACAGATTTGCTGACTCTACTCATCATTCAAAATATGTGTAATTTTCATCACAGTACATTTCCTCAGACTCAGTTTTTCCAGGACGCTTTTTTCTTTATCTGAATATAACTTTTCTGACACAATTTGCTTGTGTATTGTCAATGTGAATGAATACACATTGATAGATGTAGCGTTTCCAAGAATTTATGGTCTTACTGAATTTTTTGAGAAATTATACAACCTTACAACCTTTTAGTAATCTTACTGTGACTTTAAAAATGTCATGTTTATAAATTTTACCAATAGATTTCCTAGAGTATTCTTTAAATTCATGCAAAATTTTATATTTATTTTAAAGAAACTCTTACATTGTACTAATATTAAACATATTCTCATAGTTACCAATATTTGCATCATAGTTCTTGGCCATTATGGGGGTCACAGACTAATTTGAATATCAATACGAATCTATCTATCCTTTCTCTACATTACACATTTATAGATTTAAGCAATATTTTGACTTTCCACTCATACGCCATTTTGAATATATACATTCCAAGGTAAGGAAAGGACCTCAGGCAAGTACACAATGTGGACATTTGCCTTTACACAGACTTCAGATATTAATATCATTTCTAACATCCCTTTACTAATGCCTTTGTGAAACCTTTAATCAAGTACCTAATATACTATTGCACTTTTCCTTTTATTCTCTTGATTCAATTTTATCTATCTTCCTTAGGTTTCCTCACCTTTGTAGTGATCAATTCATATTACATAAATTGCAGTAAATTCACGCTTGTTTCTTCTGAAGTGTCTCAAGATTTATACTTTATTTACTTATTTATTTATTCAGAGACAGAGTCTCACTCTGTTGCCTAGGCTAGAGTGTAGTGGTGTCATCATAGCTCACCGGAACTTACAATGCCTGGGCTCAAGCGATCCTCCTGCCTTAACCTCCCAAGTAGCTGGGACTACAGGTGTGAACCTCCATGCTTGGCTAATTTAATCTTTTGTTTGTTTGTTTGTTTGTTTTTTGGTAGAGAGGGAGTTTTGCTATGTTGCCCAGGCTGGTCTTAAACTCCTGGCCTCAAGCAGTCCTCCCACCTTGGCCTCCCAAATTGCTAGGGTTGCAGGCATGAGCCACTATGTTTGGCCTAAAATTTATATTTTAATTGCAGAATCTTCATCTGCAGCATTTCTGGACTGCCAGATATTCTGCTTGCAAATAGCTATTGTACTGGCCCATATAAAGCTAAAATATTCTAGCTGGAATCTACTAAGCAGTTATTTATTATTATTTTGTGTAACAATGTCCTTTTTCTCTGCAAACTTCCCCTTGGGACATGCTTATTTATTTTGTGTGCTCCAAGATATGTGCTATGAAAGTGGAAGTTCATTTTTTACTTTCTGATCAGAATTAAGGTGAGATGAGAACAGCCTTTAAACTGGTAGAATCCGAAAATGTCTTTCTCCTGCATGAAGATTCCTTTTGACTTGTAGTTATTTCCTACTTATTGCTCAGCCTGAGGTTTTACTACTATAAAACTTAATGCCCAGTACCTTAAGGGTTATGCTAGTGCATTGCTAATTTTATTGTCTTAAAGTTACCCCTGCCACAAGCTGAAAGTTCTCCCTACTCTGAATAATTTTCAAAAGTGAATGAATTGCCTAATGATTCTTAGTGCAAAGGATTCTAGCTGCTGATTGTAATCTAAACTTAAGTATTGCTTGGATGTTTATTAAGTATTGATTCTATAAAAAGTCTTAATTTTTCAGCCAAGCATTTTAGAATCTTCATATTCTATTGCCAATAAACGTATCCAAACTTCTTTTTCCCTGCTCTTTAAAAATATTATTGTTAAATTATCAGCAATATTAAAGCTTAATATTTATTAAATATGTACTTTTGCAAGGCACTGGGCCAAATGCTTTATCTTATTTTAGTATGCCAAATGCTCTTTGAAGTAGGGATTATTATTGTTCCCATTTTACATGTAAGGAAACAGAGGTCTAGGTGTGTTAAGCAAATTGCCCAAGGTCACAAAAATACTTTTGCCCAATTCAATGAAAAATCTGTGAAAGTAGGATTTTTGTTGGATTGGTTTAATGATGGATCCCAAAAATATACTGTGTTCTGGGACACAGGTAGAACACAATAAATAATGTTTTAATGTGCTGGAAATTCTTTGTTTGTTCCTCCTGATTCAATCTCTACCATTTTTTTACCTTTCCCTGTGTCCTGGGTATGACCTTATGAACTGCATTAACTTATTTCACTTGCTTTCTAGCGTCCTGTTGGGCTCAGCTAATGGTATCACTGCAAGAGATCTAGGCCACCATGAGGCTGTTCTGCCACTTGGTCCATGTAGCTCAGCAAATGCAATGGTGTTTGAAACACCTACTGCAGATAGGAGTGCTGTAAGGAGCTATCAGTAGGACACTATTAGAGAAATGCATTGTATACTTTTAGGATTTTGAAGCAAAGTTGTGCCATTTTCTGCAAAAATCTATTCTCCTTTTACAAAATAGTCTTTGGCTTGCTATTAAGCCTTACTAGAGACTTAAAAAAAACTTGGACTATGGGCCAGCAAGTTATCACAGGACCTCAGATGCTCAGCATAAACTGGCTGTTGTCCAATCCAATAAGCTGTAAGGTTGGGCAGCAGGTGCATGAGCATTCCATCATTAAATGGAAGTGGTGTATATGTTATTGGGCTTGAAGATATTCTGAAGGCACAAGTAAGGTACATGACAAGGTGGCACAGATGCCTATGAGCCCTGGTAAATTGCCTCCTTCCTCTGAACCTGCACCTATGGACACATAAGGTGTTTCTAATAGCATGTTGATTGGGGAAGAACAAAATTCAGGTCTAGGTGACAGATGTTTCTGTGTAAATATGCTAGCAATTCTTGAAAGTAGATGGCTGCAGTATTGTATGCCCCTTAATGGTGGCCTTAAGGAATAGTCGGATATTTAAGAAGTGAACTTTGTTGTTCATTTTGCTTAGAGAGAAATAACCAGAAAATGGATTCGCACTGACTGTAGGCAATGGTTACTGTTTTGACTGGATAGAGAACTATTACTAAAAGGGAAAAAATTGGAAAGCTTGTAATAAGGAGGTCTACAGAAGAGGTATACATTAGACTTCTCTGAATGGACACAAGAGTGTAAAGCTATGTGGGTTCCATATGAATGCTAACTAAGAAATAATGACAGAGGAATAAAAACTTAATAATCAGGTAGATAAGATAAAATTTGCTGTGGATATAAGCTGATCTTTTTTGTCATGTGGACTCACAAACAAAGTAGCATGATGTCAGGAATGGAGGTTTTGCAAAGATCCATCAACAAGGATATTCACTTGCTAAGCCCTTCCTGCACTGCCAATGGCAGACAAACATGGGGCCATCAGTGTGGCATAATTACCCAAGAAATGCGGGGAAGGTCATTCAGCCACTTCTGTCATAGAGAGAGCAGTGCTTGCTTTCCACTGGAATAGATTTTTTTCAATGGATATAGGTTTACTTCTCCTATTAGCAATATTTATGCACAAATTGCTTTCTGTGGTCTTTGAAATACCCTTTCATCATCTTAGTGTTCACATAGAATTGCTATTCTTTATTTTTTTGAGACAGAGTCTTACTCTATTGCCCAGGGTGAAGTTCAGTGGCCTTATCATAGCTCACTGCAGCCTGAAACTACTGGGTTCAAGCCATCCTCTTGCCTCAGCGTCCCAAGTAGCTGGGACTACAGGCATGTACCACCACACCAAGCTAATTTTTTTTCATTTTTGTTGAGATGGATTTTCACTATGTTGCCCAAGGTGGCCTTGAGCTCTTGGCCTCAAGCAATCCTACCACCTTGACCTCCCAGAGTGCTGGGGTTATAGCTGTGAGCCACTGCGCCCAACCTGAATATTGTTTGTGACAAAGAAACTCAGGTAAGAGCAAATCATGTGTGGCAATAGACCCATGATATTGGAATTCAGTGATTCTTATCATGTTTCCCATCTCTAGCCTGAGATAAGAATAAAAAGGCCTTAAGAGGGGATAATTTAGTGTCAACTGGATGGCAACACCTTGTGGGCAGATGAATTATATGCTCTAAATCAGTGACAAATATATGGTACCATTTCTTTCATAGGCAGGACCCAAAGGTGCAGGAATAAAGGTGCCACGATTCTCACCAATAGTCTTGATAACTATTTCACCCTTGTAAAATGTTTGTTTCCCATTTACACAATTTTGGAATCTACCGATTTAGAAAGTTTAGTTTCCAAAGAGGAATACTTCAATGAGGAAACCAAACTTGATACATGTAAGAATTTGATATCTTGCTGGAAGAGGAAAAACAATCAGCTGAGAAGACTGAGAACAACCACAGAATTAAACGAGAGAGAGGGAGAGACAGAAAAGAAGATTGAGCTAAGGAAAGAAATGGTGATTAAGTACAGAAGTCTTTTTTGTTTTTTGGTTTTTTTCTGCAGAGCAGTGATCCACCTTCTTTGGGTGACTATACTGTGATTTTTCTTTGAGGATGACCTTGTACTTTATACTGTATGACCAATATTGGGGGCTTGTTACTCAAAGTGCTCCCCATGTCTTCATCCTAGACAAAGCATAGCCTCATAATCTGAACTGGGTAAATTCAACTTTGCCCCTAGAACTTTATTTTTTATTGTTATTTTTTTTTATTTCAGAATATTATGGGGGTACAAACATTGTGGTTACATATAATGTCTTTGCCTCACCCAAGCCAGGGCTACAAGCATGACCTTCCCCCATCCAGTGAGCTCCACATCCATTAACTGTGAATTTACCCATCCCCCCCACACACCTGATTGGCACCACGCTTCCGTGTGAGCACATTAGTGTTGATCAGTTAGTACCAATTTGATGGCAAGTACATGTGGTGATTGTTTTTCCATTCTTCTGATACCTTACTTAGTAGGATGGGCTCAAGCTCTATCCAGGATAATATAAGAGGTGCTAGTTCAATATTACTTTTTCTAGTTGAGTAGTATTCCATGGTATACACAGACCACATTTTATTTATCCACTTATGTATTGATGGTTACTTGTGTCATTTCCACATCTTTGTAATTGCGAATTGTGCTGCCATAAACATTTGAGTGCAGATGTCTTTATTATAGAATGTCTTTTCTTCCTTTGGGTAGATGCCTAGTAGTGGGATTGCTGGATCAAATGGCATTTCTTTTTTTCTTTTTTTTTTTTTTTTTTTTTTTTTTTTTTTTTTTTTTTTTTTTTTTTTTTTTGTTTTTTGGTTTTAATGGTGTTTTTTTTTTTTTTTTTTTTTTTTTTTTTAGCTCTTTCAGATATCCCCAAATTACTTTCCACAGGGTTTTATTAATTTGCAGTCCCAACAGCAGTGTAAGAGTGATCCTATCTCTCCACATCCATGCCAGCATTTGTTGTTTTGGGACTTTTTGATAAAGGCCATTCTCACTGGAATTAGGTGATATCTCATTGTGGTTTTGATTTGCATTTCTCTAATGATTACAGATGTTGAGCACATTTTTTATATGTTTTCTGGCCACTATTCTGTCTTCTTTTGAAAAGTTTCTGCTCATGTCCTTTGACCACTATTAGATGGAGTTTTTTGATTTTTTTCTTGTTAATTTTCTTAAGTTCTATATAGATTCTTGCTATCACCTCTTTATTAGATGTGTAGCATGCAAATATTTTCTTCCATTCTGTAGGTTGTCTATTTGATCTAATGATAGTATCCTTGGCTGTACAGAAGCTTTTTAATTTGATCAGGTCCCATTTATTTACTTTTGTTGCTGCTATGATTGATTCGGGAGTTTTCTTCATAAATGCTTTTCCTAGGCCAATGTCTGTAAGAGTTTTACCAACATTTTCTTCTAGAATTCTTAACGTTTCACTTATTAGGTTTAGGTCTGTTATCCATTATGAGTTGATTTTTGTGAGAGGTGGGAGGAGTGGATCCAGTTTTAATCTTCTGCATGTGATTATCCAGTTTTCCCAGCATTATTTATTGCATAGATATTTTTCCCCAATGTTTATTTTTGTCTGCTTTGTCAAAGATTAGATGGCAATATGAGCATGCTTTTATATCTGCATTCTCAGTCCTATTCCAAAGGTCTATATTGCTGTTCATATGCCAGTGCCATGCTGTTTGAGTTACTATAGCCTTGTAGTATAGCTTGAAGTCTGGTAGACTGATGCCTCCCAATTTGTTCTTTTTGCTTAAGACTGCTTTGGCTATACGAGGTCTTCTCTGGTTATGTACGAAGTGTAGAATTATGTTTTCTAGATCTCTAAAGGATGATGGTGGTGTTTTGATAGGGATTGCATTAATTCTGTAGATCACTTTAGGTAGTATGGACATTTTAACAGTATTGATTCTGCCAATGCATGAGCGTGGTAGGATTTTCCATCTGTTTACATCTTCTACAATTTATTTTCTCAGTGTTCATTGTTTTCCCTATATATGTCTCTCATCTTCTTTGTTAAATATATTCCTAAATATTTAATTTTCTTTGATGCTATTGTGAAAGGTGTTGCATCTTTGATTTGGTTTTCGGCTGGAATCTTATTGGTGTATATGGATGCCACTGATTTGTGTGCATTGATTTTATATCCTAAGACTTTACTAAATTCATTCATCAATTCCAGGGGTCCCTTGTTTGAATCCTTGGGATTTTCTAGATATAATATCATATCATCAGCAGAGTGAGAGTTTGACTTCTTCTGCCCCTATTTGGACACGCTTAATTCCCCTCTCTTGTCTGATTGCTCTGGCAAGGACTTCTAGCTGCCTGCCCCTGGAGAGCTAGTGTTGGGGGTGACATCTCAGGAGTTGTCAGATGTCAGTCCAGCAGGCTGAATCAACAGGCCACCAGCTATCTCCTCTGCTTCACAGTTCTGCAGTCTCACATCTGCTTAGTAGAGGGTCCTGCTCTTTATGTCCCACCTTGAGCCAGCCAAATCATAATCAGTTTCCAGGGGTAGAGCCCCCTTGTTAGCATTCACCTCCTGTGCTCTGGTCCTGCTGACCACCATAGGTGGTGCGCCTGTCTCCAAACTCCCTGACATGGTAGCGGTCACGGGAAGTAACCACTCAGACCAGTCCCTCTTTCTCCCAGTGTGGTTCCAGAACAGAGCACTGGAGAGTTCAAAATGTTTCCCACTATTGTCTCATCTCCACAGAGTCTGCCATCCCATGCCATGACTTTGCACCAACTTCATGCGTGTCCCTGTCTGAGTGGGTGTGGAGTTCTGTGGGGGAACTGGCCATCCTCCTGTGAGTCAGATGGCACTGTGCTGGCTGGCCAGGCAGGCGCGGCCATCCCATGCTCTATTTCTTATTGTATATCTTGCATTCCCCAGTCTTTGCAAACGTATCTCTCTTTCACCATTTTTTCCCTGTGCTACGTGTGCCAGGCTGTTTCTCTGGAGATTCACAACACTGTTCTTGTGGGGAGTGATCCACTTGTGTGTAGCCATCTGAATTCTTCACCTCCTTCTCTAAAAACAGTCAGCCAGGAGGCCACCACTAATTGGCTATTTTTTTCTTACACCCCTAGAACTTTAAACCTTACCAGAGATATGTAGATTAGAAACTGTCATAGCTAGGTTTCTTTTTTTTTTTTTTTCATTTTTTTAGCAGTGTACTGAAGAGATGCCAGTAGTTTTTACCACCTTTATCCCATAAGCGCCTATTGTTCTATTTTTTTTTTTTCTGAAGTCTAGTTTGTTAATTTTTCTTTTAATTCTATGAAATACATTTGTTATTGTGTTTTGGTGTTGTTACCCACGGTTATTTTTTATGGCTTGCAACTGAAGAATTAAAAATTACCTACAATAAGGATAAAATATCGATCATAGAATTTGACAACTTGAAAGTCATCATTGACCTTGAAAAAAGAAGTTTAACTTGTTTCATGGGTACTGAAATGATGTTAGAACTTGATGAGATGGAGACATGGAGTATAAACTTTTTTTCAGAAAACTTGCTGTGTAAGGGAGTGTCTTAGTCCATTATGTGTTGCTATAACAGAATACATGAGATGGGTAATTTATTTAGAAAAAGGGATATATTTAGCTCATGGTCTTGCAGGCTGGGAAGTTCAAAATTGGGCAACCTCATTTTGCAGCTTCTGGTGAGGGTCTCGTGCTGTGCCAAAACCTGCTGGAGAAATGGAAGGAGAATGGGGTGCATAAGAGAAGGCAAAACGGGAAGGGCAACTTTGATTTATAAAAACCTGCTCTTGGGCAAACTAATCTATTTCTGTGAGAAGGAGAACTCACTTATTTCTGCCAGACTGCATTAATCTGTTCCTGAGGGCAATGCCTCCATGATACAAACATTTCTCACTAGGCCTCACTTCCCAATACTGCCATATTGAGGAACAAATTTCAAAATGAGTTTCAGAGGGGACACACTCAACCACAACAGGGAGCAAAGACTTGGGTGGAGTTGAAGAAACATGTAGTATCAAAGAGAGTTTATTTTTCAGATAGAAACACCAGAATATGTTTTTGTAGTGACAGAAAAACATTTTTTTCATTTAATAAATCTTGTAAGTTTAAAACTTAAACTCAAGATCTTTAATTAAACATATGAATCTTATGTTTTTATTTATAAATCTAACAAGGTTTAACATTCACTGTTAAGGGGCCCTTGAGTAAGGCTAGTTCCCATGTTTATAATCATGAGACTGAATCAATTATTCTAATAGGACTGGGTTCTGGAATTTTGCAACATCTCAAATTCACATGCTCACTTTGCTGTCTGGCCGGAATAGCTCTAGCAACTGTTTGCACTATTCTTTCAACCCTGAAACCTGGGCCCTGTGCTGCCAGGTGAGGAGCCATTGCCAGACCTGCTCAGCTTCCCCACTGCGCTTCCCCTGAGGATATAGTCCTCCACCCTCTCTGCCTGAAGGCTCTCCTGTAGATGCAGTGACAGAAGACACCAAGAAACCCACTAAAACATGCATTAGTAAAGCCTACATGGAGTTAATGGCAGATAGAGTAAACTTGGGGCAATGAGAGATAGGAGCCTGGGGGTAAATTCTTCCCCCTTTTAATTCCCAGATGACTGGTTGGAGACAGAGTAGTTCCATATGACTTCATATAGCAAGTCAGAGGAATAAACATTTCCTTGTGTTTTCACCTTCCTTATCTCACTCCTCTTTTCCCTTATTTCTGTTTACCTAAAATTACAGTTCACATCACAGTGTTATCCCTAAAATTATGCCTCAGTCTTTTTTATTCTTGCTAAAAATCACATCTTTTGACAGCCAGAATCTCATAAATATTACATGCACATAAAATGCCATATTTGCACAGATTCTTTAATCAAAATATTAATGTTGTAAGCTTCATTCTCTTAAGCATTTCTATATGTAATTCTAAATTGAGCTTAGCACTAAATATGTTTAGCCACTACACAAATCATTTTTACCACCACAAACAGTTTAGGGAGCATTCTCCATATGTTTTATGCGATTGCCTTCTCAATTTGCCAAAGTTTCTTACAGATTATTTTTGATTACTGAGATGAAGATCGAATTCTGGTTTGCAGCACTGATAGCATTCATTAGCAATGTTTATAGTCTATAACAAGAACTCCCTAATTTTCAGAAAGAGGTGACCATATAGTCCTTGCCTCTGTGTTTACATCATATTATGTACTATTTTTTTTCTTCTACTCACACTGGCTGCTATATTATTTGATGGGGCTTAAGTATTTTTTGGATCTTTACATATTGTTAAGTCTTCTCTCCTATCTCAAAAACTTTTGCCTTTAGTGGAAAATTTTTTCTTCTTATTTTCTTACCTGTTAAAGCCATAAAATCTAAGACATTTTTTAGATTTTCACTTGGCTTTGCCTAGTTACATAGTTGTAAAGTTCTAATAAAATCCTTCTCAAACCTAGGTATATATTAGAATCACCTGAAACTATTGTTAAAATATATATTTCTGGGCCACATCCCCAAAATTTCTGATTTACTAGGTTTGGGGAAGGGTCCAAGAATTTGAATTTCTTATAAATTCCAAAGGAATACTGATGTTGCTGGAATGGAAATCCTACTTTGGGAAGCACTGTTTTAAGTTTATGCCAATGAAAACTTTAAATTAAAAGTATGTGATATTGAAATGACATAGCCAATTAGACACAGAAAAGAGAAAAGTCTATGGAAAAAAAGAAGAATACTTGATGATACAAAATGATTTTTTTTAAAAAATGGGACATAATAAACATAATGACAAAAATTGACCTTTTTATTAGAAATATTCTGTTTCATAAGTTTCCATAATTAAATTGAATTGACATTTCAAGTAAGGAGTGATTATTTGTAACACATATAACTACTAGTATAATAATATTCAAAATATATAAATAATTCATACATAAATAAAAAGATCAATAACCCAATGGAAAAATAGAGAATGGATATAAAAATGAAATTTATAGAAGTAGCTATCCAAAGTTTCCATTACCTAAAGAGATAATGGCATTAATAATTAGAATGCAAACTAAAGCTGGAAGATGCTGCCCCACATTTATCAGATTTGTGAAAATTTAACACATTTCTTTACATCAAGTGTTGGTGAAAATGGGGAAAAGCTCATTAGGATTATGGCTAGTAGGATTATTATTTGCATGGAATGTAACTAGCTTTTTAATTATTATTTTAGACATTTTGGTTGTAGGTAGTGGTATTTTAATGTGGTTTTATTGTTGGGTTTTGATACCTATGTATTGATTTTTAAATATTTTAAAATTTATACTAATGTACTGAATTTACAAAATGAACATAGATACTTAAATATAATGAACACGTTTAGCCCTGATGTCAGGCAGTGTGGTAAACATTGGAACTCTAAAACACTTAATAAGACATAGTAGGTGTTAGTGAGGAGCTCTATTTGTTATCATTGATACCTTTTTTAGAATAATTTTCTGGGTGTCTTGGAAATACAAGTATCTGTACAGAGGTTGGAATAGTAATTCTTGTTTAAGAAGGTTTTGCATTTTCTTAGATGAACTGACACACTGCTAGAATATCTTTGAGAGATATTATGATTTTATTAATGTCGATGTTTATACTGGTAACTATGTATGGAGAACTCACAATTTGCCACTGTGTTACGTGATTTTAGTGATTCTTCTGTTTAACCCTATAAAAAAGACTGCTAATTTTCATTTTCTTAACTATTTTACATAGAGATTATCATGTTCTGTTCTCAGAACATTAAAACATTAAAATATTTTAATCTTCATAACCACGCTGTTGGGGAGCACTGTCATATGCATTTTGCAGATTTGTTAACTGGGCCACAAAGCAAGTAACTTGCTCCATACATTACTAGTAATAGAAGAGCCAGAATTCAAAACCAGCAATCTGGCTCCAGAGTCCATACGTATAATTCCTATGCTATATTGCCTGTGAAGAAGTCCTAACACAGAAAAGGAGAACAAGTTCAGGAGAAATCAGTATAGGTAGAGAGTGAACTCTAAACCAGGCAGTCTCACTCCCAAATCTGTAGTTTTAACCACTGTGCAATGGCTCATAATGGCTTTTCATAATAATAGGTAGTTCGTAATCAGAAGCCATGACATTCCAGTCACTGCAGTCAACATTTTACGTGAATTTCCTCATTTAATACTTAAAAAAATCAAGTATACTTGGTACTTTAAACAATTATTATTATTATTTTATGGATGAGGAAACTGGGTCTTAAAGCAAATTTAGCAATTTATACAGAATAGAAAACTGGTGATTTTCGGAATCAAATGTAAACACAGATACAGCAATAATGCTAGACAGTCTAAAATCCAATTATACAACCCTAATTTCACATTAAAAAAAGAAACACAACGACATTAGTAAAACAAATATTCAAAATTTTCTCTTTTTAAAATTTATCATAATATCTGTATACATGTATGAGATACATGTCATTTTTTTTTTTTTTTTTTTTTTTTTTTTTTGCTACGGCTTCTGGAATGGGATACAGGTGATATTTTCATACGTGTTAGAATGTATAATGTTCAAGTCCGGGTATTTAGGGAATCCATCAAATTTATCATTTCTATGTGTTGGGAACATTTTAAGTCCTCTATGCTAGCTGTTTTAAAACATACAGTGCATTGTTGTTAATTATAGTCACCCAACTCTGCTATAGAAGATTAGAACTTATTTCATCTAACTGTGTATTTGTACACATTAACCACCTCTGTTCCTCCCTCCCCCCACCCCAGCCTCCCACACCCCCCTTTCCCAGC
>RJWJ010031422.1:0-19225 GCA_004363605.1 Indri indri
GATCACTTAAGGCCAGGGATCAAGACCAGCCTGGGCAACATAGCAAGACTTTGTCTCTACAAAAAATAAAAAAAAATTAGCCAGGTGTGGTGTCATGCACCTATAGTCCCAGCTACTTGGGAGGCTTAACCAGGAGGATAGCTTGAGACCAGGAGCAGGAGGTTGCAGTGAGCTACGATCACACCACTGGACGCTAGCCTGGTCAACAGAGGAAAATGCCATCTTAAAAAAAAAAAAAAAGAAGAAGAAGAAGAACGAACAGGAGGGAGGCAAGAAAACTTAAACTTATTGTTTGTAAGATGGGTCCTGAGAGTGCTTCTTCCTTAAAGTGATGATTTGATTTGGTTTTTTTTAGACCTTAAAAGACCATAATGATCTCCACGGATCCCAAAGCTATCAGAGCATCACTTAAAATAAAATGGGGTAGGGCCAGGTGCGGTGGTAAGGGCCTGTAGTCCCAGATACTCGGGAGGCTGAGGCAGGAGGATCGCTTGAGCCCAGGAGTTTGAGGTTGCTGTGAGCTAGGCTGACGCCACGGCACTCTAGCCCAAGCAACAGAGCGAGACTCGGTCTCAAATAAATAAATTAATTAATTAAATGGGGTAAGCTTAAAACTTATAGAAAATCTGTGGCAATGAGCAGGTAATTAAATAAACTTGCAAAACTGGAAGGGAAAGACAGCTGCACTAGGCTGCAATCTGTCTGCTGAGAAGAGATAGTATCTTTCTGTTGAGGTCTAGATAAACTAATATTTCTTGTGTTTACTTGTACTTTCTTAGAACCATGGTGCTTGGAGCTAAAAGGAATACCAGGGATAATCTTGTCCAAACTCTTCCATTTTATAGATGAGGAAACTGAAAGACCCAGAGAGGGCAACACGCCAAAAATACGGACCACAACAGAAACACGCTGATGCCACAAAACTTTCTGCATCAAGCTTTCCCTCCTGACTTTCTACCTTTAACATCTTTCTCATTACCAAATCAGTAGAATATTATAAAGTCTGAGCAGAATCTTAGGGGTTGGTTTCTAATTATTTTGAAATGGTAACCATAATTGCCAAATTATATTTAATTCCCAGGGTTATAATAAAATAATTTGACTGTTAGTGGGTCAAACCAATGTAACCTTACCTAACATAAGCTAGTGCATGCTAACCCTATTCAAATATTCAACCTACTGGGCAGTTGTTGTAGAGTTTCCTGCACCTCGATGGCCAACATCCAGTGGTATTCTTGGCTTCCAATACTTGGAAAATGAAAATTTCATGTCACAATTGTATCCCGGTAATGGTTTAATTATTATATAGTCAACTTCCATGGAAAAAAAGAGGGAGAGACAAAGATAAAGATGAGTAAAGAGGCCATTAAGAGTTCAAATACATTTAAATTACACTTAAACCAGCCTTATCAATCTCTATCAAATAGGAAAAAAAAATCAACTCAAAACTGATTCAAAGTAAAGCTCCTAGAAAATTTGATATGCTCCTTAAAATTGCTATATCAGTTAATAATCTAAAGCAAATTTTTAATTTAATCTTTATCATTCTCAATTTGAAACTACTTAAAACTCTAACTTTGCCTTAGCTTATTTGTAAAGAGTCTCCCCACTGTTTCTCCAAACTTACCTCTTACTTTGCCTATTGTTTTCCTGGAATTTCTGCTCATGATGGGAAGAGTAAGAATTCCAGCACTCTTCCCACTCTCAGCAATGGTGGAGGATAAGAGGCATGCTGTACCCACATGCCCAGGAAGGGTATCACCTTGAACTACGTGTTCACTGAGATCTTCCTGAAAAAATGAGGTCTCAAATAATCCTAATTCTTAAACTTATATTATTTTCAATTTAAAGATCAAAAAACTACCTTAATGTCAACTCATTCTATGGAAGAGGACTGTTAAGAAACATAATCAAACTTATATTCAGGTAACTCTCCCCGCCCCCCACAGACCCTGTCACTCACTCACTCACTCACTCACACACACAAATCAAGTTAAGTTGCAAAATAAGTCTACCGTCACACTGAATCCTCATAATAAAGCACCTTGATAAACGACAGAAGACTTCTTTCCTCAAGATGACTCCTCAGTCATGCTACTTACATCAGGTTGTCCACCAAGATAGACAGCCTGCCCAGCCCTCTATTTATTCTTACAGGCTCCTTTGGATACAATTCATTTATATTTAGATTGTTTAATAGACACAGACATCAAAACATCTGGTCTTAATTTGAAACATTGATTCTGCTAAAGTTCTCTTAATCATATTCTTAACTATACCTGAGTATGTCAACTCCAAATTTTTTAAGCCTGCTAAAGTGTACAGAGGAGTAAACATCTAAAAAGCTTTATGAATCATGACTTTTACACAAATTGCATTAAAATAAAAATCAAAATACACATAAAAATAAGCTTATACCTGCATTCTTTCTCAACTCCCTCAATGAAGTATCTGCTTACCTCAAAAAAATCAAAGATTAGTTCCAGGTTATCTGGTTCCATTGTCTGTATGCTGTACTCTGTCCAACGATCGGGCTGTAGGCCATAACCACACTCCGGCTGTGAATGCCTGCACTTGAACTCATTGTCACTTATTAAGGATATCTCCAGGCTATTGGACATTTTGTGAAGAACAGTGGGAGATACCCTATCATCGTCATCTTCTTCCAGACCCTCCAATGTCAGCTTTACCCTACATAATAAGAAAAAACAATGAAATGCAAAAAGTAGCATAGAAGAAAAACTTATACAAATGTTACCTAAATGCTAAATTTAAAAGTGCTGCCCAAATATGCTGAATCTTCAAATAACAATATATTACATATAGACTACACATTCTATAGGTTAAGTCGTTATATGTTTTATGAAATACTGATGTTATTATCTACATATATTTCTGCAAAGTATTAAAATAGGATAAATGCCCATTATGCCTACTACAGTTAATTCTTATTGTTTTTTTTAATGACTCTAAAGAGACATTTATTATCATCCTGTTTATAAATGGCTACCTCGATTTCTTAACCTTCAAAAAATACGAAGTCCTTTTGATAGGTTTCACAAATATATATATAACAAGCACAAAATTGAAACATATTCTGTTAGTATGTATTAAAAGACTTAGAAGCAGAGGTTTAAATTGAAGATTTTCCCCTTTAGCTTACCACTGTGAAAGACCAGGTACTTTGTGAAAACTACATTACTAAAGAAAAATGTTGTTTTATACATATATATATATATATAATGAAAGATAAACTAAGAGTGTAAAACTCTTATAGGCCTCACAGCAATGACAACAAAGACAAGTTACCCAAGTTATAGAGCCACAAAGACTAGTCTATTCCCAATGAGAAGCAATTATTGGCACTGAGCACTTGTAAGGACAATAAGTAAATTCAATTCTAGAATATTTCTTGCACCAATTGAAATATACATAGATTAAACATTTTAATACTATACCATTAATACAGAGAACAATGTTATTATAAAGAGTAACAATGGACATACAAAAAATTTTCATTTTAGATTTAAATGGGATTTGATTTATAATACAAATAATAAAACTGTATTAGAGTGGCCTGCTCTCTCTGTATGACCTCTTGCCCCCAACCATGTCTTATAGCTACATTATTCTGAGGTCTCCCTGAGGGGTCAGTTATACAGATTATTCCATTAGTAATACTGTTCTATAACCACACTATAAAATCAAAAGTTCATTTAGATAACCCAGAACAAAAATCACCATCCCTTTTCTGAAACCAAACTCTTAGGAATGGTTCCAGACAACTAATTCTATTGGTGAGCCTGAAAGAGCAAACATTCTGTAACAGGATATACGGAGAGACTGCAAATGGACAGAAATGAACAGGCCAAGAGAGGCGTGCCGATGTTGGCAGAATAGCCAATTTTACTAAAACAAAAAAAGTTCAAAGGGAAGGGGTCTGTGAAACAACTTAGTTTATGTTACAATGTTAAAGGTTCTCTTCAAATAGCTATATAAGTGTTACAGCCTATCATAAAGAGACTACATGCTTTCCACTTACTGGTGGAGTCAATGGAAAAGAGAAATGCATGTTTAAAACTTAGTGGTAATGAGATGCACGTTCAGTGTTTTGTTTAAAATGCACAAGCTAAGCCAGGTGCAATGGTGTATGCCTACAGTCCCAGCTACTCGAGAGGCTGAGGTCGGGGGCTGACTTGGGGCCAGAGGTTCGAGGCTGTAGTGTACTATGATCGTGTAAATGAATAGCCACTGCACTCCAGCCTGTGCAACAGAGACCCTGTCTCTTAAAACAAAGAATTAAATAAAATGTTGCCAAGGTTTTTTTTGTTTGTTTTTAAGGACAGAGTCTCATTCTGTCCCCCAAGCTCGAGTGCAGTGGCACCATCACAGCTCACTGCAATCTTAAACTCCTGGATTCAAGCAATCCTCCCACCATGGCCTCCCTGAGTAGCTAAGACTACAGGTGCACACCACCATGCTCGGCTACTACTAACCTTTTTAAAGTCCTGATGTCCTTGTGGACAAATTTATTTCCTATCCTTTGAAGGCTCAGTCTAGCACTAATATCAATTTGGGGAAAAAAAGATGACCAGAATACCAATCTCTAGCTATGCACAATTATTTCAATAGGAATCAAGTCATTTAATTTATAGAGCCTTACTAAATATGGTTATAATATCCAATTTAAGCCTAAGAAAACAGTAATATATGCAAATGCTCAAAGAGATTTCTATATAAATAATAATGTATTTAGAAGATAAGAGGATTTCCAAAAAAAGAGAAAGAGAGAGAGAGAACAGCATAGGACTCAGTATTTATTTGCATTCCAATCAGATCCCCAACTGTTAATTATCTATTAATTTCTTAACTGCAGCCAAGGGCAAAAAATCCTAATGAGCCAACCCACTAAACTTTTATCTTTCACTTCTATTTCAAGGTCTTACTCTAACAAGACAATTTACAGCTATAACACAATGTATCTGCTTCTTTTAAATAACATGTAAATAAAGCACTGAATTATGGAAAACTAACTACTTAGAGAAAATTTCTTGAGGTCAAATGGACTTTGCAGACGAACCATGTGGTCCAATTACCTTGGTTTTTCCGAAGTGAAGCAGAGGCCTAGAAAAGCTAAGGCAAAGCGACAAGGTACACCCAAAACCCTCTCCTCACTATCAGAACAGCCAACGTAAAGGGATTGTAAAGTGCTACCCACCCTTTCCCTTCCCTGTTTTGTGACTATAATATGTAAATACTATATTTAAATAATTATGGTAAAATATTTATGGATTTACAAACTGCAATGTTACTATGAATTTTATTATGAAGATAGTAAGTATTGTGTTTATTATCAATTACTCTCTAAAATTGATGTGGGCTTAAAAAGAAAGTAATCTGGAACTGCTATGATAACTTCTACCTTTTTTCATGGAAAATTTTTATTTTTAAGCTGCAGTAAAATTTAGAACACTGAAGATTATTTCCAATAATCATTTTCTCTGTTTATGCCATTCTCCCCTAATTTAACACAAAATCATTTCCATTATATCCATTTTAAAACTATTTATTACTAACTAGGAAATTTCAAATGATAGAGAACATAAAGATATATAAGCTTAGAAAAAACAAATTTTTTTTGGTTCTGAATTTAGAGATTAAGACTAACGTACATGTAATAGTAGCAATCTGGGCTGGGAAACTAGTTCACTACTACAGACCTCAGTTATTAGAACACGTAACATTATAAATGTGTTTTGTTCTTAGTTTATACACTTAAAGGCTGAAACCAAATGGGTCTTAAATCTACATCATTAGTAAAAACAAAAGGACTAACTAATAAATATACGCAGTCATACCTAAATCTGGATTTTTTAAATTTTTTCTTGGTTATAGACACGGGAGGTTTCTCAGAATAATGCAAGCGTAATCTTATTTCAGTCTGACACGTCAGCCATCCAGAATCGAGAGTTTCAACACCATCTGGCAGAGTAAATATGAAGAACAGTAATTATTATACATATTTTTTAGAACAACCCAATAAGTACCAATGCATATTGACAATTCTGGTTCACATTCACATTTTAATACATTGAAGTTACATAACACTGGTACTTTTCTCCCCAAAACAAATATGCAGGCAATCTTAAATTCATCATTAAAAAAGAACTTTTATGTGAAGTAGGGAGAAAAAGTTAAAGGAGTATTAACAATTAGCTATGCTTTAGCAACTTAAGTTAAAAATATTCATATTGAATCCATGATTAAAATAATATAAATCTATTTCAGAAAGGGCACATATTCCAAGATAGCCTCTAACCTAGCAATTGTTCTCATGGGGATTATTATTATACTCCCCAAGCTTCACATGAGATTATTTAACTAAAACTAGTTATGCCACTAGTGCTGGTGGTTTGAGATATGAGAATAAAATTGTAAGTCAATTCTGTATTCTCACGTTTATATATTGTCATAAATAAATTGCATGATTGTGATGACACTGTGTTAGCATTAACTTGAATGAAGTTACTAGCTGGGAGCGGTGGCTCATGCTTATAATCCTAGCACTCAGGGAGGCCGAGGAGGGAGGACAACTTGAACTCAGGTGTTAGAGACTAGCCTGAGCAAGAATGAGACCCAGTCTCTACCAAAAAGAAAGAAAGAAAAAAAAAAAAAAAAAAAAAAAAAAAAAAACAAACCCCAGCTGGGCACTGTGGCATGCCTTGTAGTCCCAGCTACCTGAGAGGCTGAGGCAAGATTGCTTAGAGCCTGGGAGTTGGAAGTTGCAGTTAGCTACAATGACGTCACTGCACTCTACCTAGGGCTGCAGAGTTGAGACTCTGTCTCAACAAAAACAAAGGTGGCAACTGAACACCCCTCCTCACAACCTTCCACCCCTTTAATTTAAAAAAAAAAAAGGGTACTAACATAAGTAATAAAATTTTCAAAAATACTAGAGAAGCTGTTCATGTTTTGGACCTACGCTATTTCGTCAACAGGACTATGGATATTAAGAAATTTCTCTCCTTAGTATAACTTAAGAATGTTTAAAAATTGTCAAATTTTTAACATTGTTTTCAGAAAAAGACAAAGTCAGAGAAATAGCTTTCTATCCTGAAAGTGAACTAAAGCTGAAATTAAGGCAAAGCAACTAAAAACTGAGGCATGAAATGCTATCCTTTACAACCATAGGCAGTAATTAACATGTAATAGAGGGACATGCCACGCATTGCCACTGAAAGGAGAAAAATACTCCTCCACAAAGAAAGCTCTCCAAAACATGTAGCATAAATATTATCTTTAGTAAATATTAATAATAAAGAGAAGACTCTAAAATAATTACCACTAAACTTCAAATATTTTAGACAATCTTCTGATGTAATATAAACAATCCTAAACAAAGTCAAAGGAAAGAAGTTAAATTCCTTTTTTTTGGTTTGCTTTTTTCTTTTTTTTCTTCATAATATTCCTTCTTATATGTATCAAGACTCATACTGAACAATGAGTTCTGGGTTGCAAAAGAGGATTTATTTTTTGCACCTGTCTGTAAGTCTTTGTCCACAAGTTAGACAAAACAAATACAAGTGCCATAAGAAGTTAAATTCCTAACCAAAGACTGCCAGAGCATGTGCATTTCTAATGTACATAAACATACATACATAATAAAACCACAACCAAAACATTCAGGCCCTGTCATTTCCAGTGCTTAACGGCATGGGAACAGCACCAGTTATCAGCAATTTATCTCTGATTTACAGTCAGTAGGCACACATCTGCCAACCCCCTTTCTACTTTTTGACTTCTATATAGAATCTAAAATGAGAATGCAGTTTACCATGATAACCCTGATACACCACAAAAATTCTAATCACTGAAGAAAATTTGAGTTCTCAGGCTATATATAGTATTTACTAAAGCAGAAAAGTATACAACTACATAGCATATTCAACATATTCAGAAGTTAAAGCATTTTCTACTTTATTGTAAATGAATTTTTAAAGACTCAGAATTACTGGACCATTCAGGTTAGTCTGTGGGATTTTACTATAAATGCATATGCAAGCACAAAAATGCACAAACTTTGCCTAAGAGTAATGTGTCACACTTCAGATGTTTAAAATCACTAATATAATTTCAAACACAACTGGGTTTTAAAAAGAGATGATATATTAACAGTTAAATGTACAATATACTTTAAAATTATATAAAATCACATGCCTGAAATCACCAAATTAAAATCAAAAGGATAAAAATAATAAAGCAGAAGAATTATATTGGAAACTAATCATTATTTAACAGAATGTATTTGTTTTTTGGATCTAGTCTCTATTTTCAAATCATACTACAGTTATGCATTGCTTAACAACAGACATACATCGAGAAATGCATCACTAGGTGGTTTCTTTGTTGTGGGAATGTCAGACAGTGTACTAACGCAAACCTACATGGTATAGCCTATTGCTCCTACACTACAACCCTGTATGTCATGTTATTGTACTGAATATTGTAGGCAATGATAACACAATGGTAAGTTTTTGTGTATATAACCATAAACATAGAAAAGGTAATGCACTGCACTATGATATTTCGACAGCTACAACATCACTAGGAGAGAGGAATTTTTCGGCTCCACTATAATCTTATGGGATCACTGTCATACGTGCAGTCAGTCTTTGACAAAAACATTGTTATTGCAGCACACGGCTGTATGTACTGCTTCCCTGTGCCCTGTATTTTCCTATATTTCCAATGAAATGTAAAGTAACATCTTAATCATATCAGCAAACACTTAAAAACCTTAATCTCACTTACTGTGGATTCCAAATTGTCCATCGTCAATAACAATTTCATTTTCTAGAATTTAAGGAAAATAGAAAACCTAGTTAAAACTCATGATGTATACAGAATGAAAAATTGAGAAATTACCCACCTTAAGGTTTAAAATATTAAATCTACAACTTAAAAGCAGCCCAAAATGAATAAGCATATTTATTGTAGCCCTCAATAAAGAATTCCCTTTTAAGGAGACTAGCCAACAGTAACAGTTCTTACATACTTTGGTGACTATTCATATCATAAGAGAAAGAAAACTCCTCAGAGAGGTGCTCTAGAGGCACTAGGATGAACTTCTACACTCACCGATGTACAAGACTAACAGGTAGCTGGACAATCATAACTCCTTGTCGATTTTTCAAACCAAAGGTCTTGGCACAATTAAAATGCTTATTCTTATGTAGCACATTTTGAACTTGTCTAAAATATAATTCTCCTTGAACCCCCACTATTCTCCATACCCAGCTAAAAAAAGCTTTACAAACAGCATAAACTTACCTTTATATACAGAGCTGTGAGGAGCTACCAAAAAAAGAGTAAGTGCTAGCACATCCCCTGCTCCTAGCAGAAATTTAAACTGAGAATAGCTGGAAAGCTCCACCCCTCTGAGTAAAATACAAATTATCTTCCCTGCCTAATTCCCTTTCCAGTTTACTTTAATGTAAGCATGAAATATTTGTCAAAATAAATGTGACAGTTCCTAATAAAGATTCTCTGGTAGATTTCACACAGCTTTGAAGTTCGAAAGTTCTATTTCTCAAAAGTATAAAATATATTTCTTTCTAAACAAACAAACAAAATCATCCAACTTCTCACAATAAGAAAACATAGATGCTTTAAAATACGAATTGTTTTTTAAACGTTTAATACCTAATATGTTCCAACCTCAGTATGGGACCATTACAATTTTAAGTATACTGTCATAAAAAGTCTAAATACACTATCAAAAACATTAAAACATAAAAAAGAAAATCCAATAAAGAGGATGGAATGAGATATCTGTTTAAACAAGATGTGCCCTTGCTACAGGGTAAAGAAACTTTCATTGCTTTCTAATCTAAGCTAGTAAACCAGCAAGCCATTTATTATCTTTAAATTTTAACTTTACCTAAAAACCAAGCACTGAGTCAATTTACAGATGATAAAGTAGGCAATTTAATGCATGCGAAATGAATTTCAAATTCTATTTTCAATATGGACAAGGAAATTAAAAAAATACTTGTATGAAGAGAAATGCCACAGGCATAAGAAAACTAAATAATTTTTTAAATAAAATAAAAACCCACTGAATATCAATTTTAGCATAGCCAGCAGGGAATTTATTGTCTACTACAACAAAGAAATTTGAGTTCATTCATACAAGTTTATTCACATATTTACTAGTTTAAAAGGTATAATAACTTATTCTATTACTCTACTGTTCAAAGTTAAAAATTTAAGAGTCTTTGTTTTGGATCAATTCTTTCCTCAAGTAATCAAATAGAGCCATGGATGTTACATCCAGAATGGTATCTTATAAACTTTCTAACCATTCCATATGAAATAAATCAAATTACTCTAACCCAAGAAAATAAAAATAACTAGGCAAGCATTTCTAATAAAGTTGATAAAGGCAATTAAAAACTGTTTAGTTTTGAAAGTAAGATCCATGAAATGCTCAGTGAAATTTGTAGTACTGACAATGCATTGACTTTAAACTTTAGAATAAAAATTTATGAAATCCCACTAAGCCATTGTGCAGCATATTAGTAACTTTATGCATATGCCTCAAACAGATGCAGTTAATGCCCATACCTAAAGGGGTTATTGATCGTGGTTGTAGATGAGTCTCCCACTTGTGAACTATGACTTGACATGGACCACCGATAGTCTGCAATTTAAAAGTTAAACGTCTGCAATAATTTCTTATATCTTATTTTCTACCCATGACTCCATTAGATGTTTGTGTCCTACGTCTTATACTAAATATGAGACCAAGAGATTCATCTTGGCAATTATCAATATTATATGCCAAAAATCAGAATGCACCAGGTCACAAAACATGATGAAATGCTGGAAGAAAATAAGAGTGAGGCAGTAAACAAAGAAAAATAAGATGAACTGGCACACAAAACTGTTTTGAACCCATTCTTAAATCTGCTCACAATACTCCATGTTTTTCAAAGAAATTTTAATTTTTAACTGGTATTAATGCTGTCCTAAGTTAAACACCAAATATACAGTCAATGAGGTATTCCTAGATAAGGTATCCAACTCCTGTTCTATTTAAGTAAGTCTCCAAGTGCTTAGAAAAAAACCAAATCTACAGTAGCAGAAATAGTAGGAACAAGTACTTCCAGATCAATTATCACAGGTGACTCAGGGAGCTAACAGACATAATAAAGTTCTTATTTTAAGAATAATAAGTGGAAAATAAGAATATCAGAATTCTCATATCATAGTAACCGGTACTCCTAAAGGGCACAGAAATCCTAAAAGAAAGGACACATGGATGGGTAAATTTGAAGAACAAGTGTGACAAAAGGGAAGCTAACATCCAGTTTCATGCTCATGCCTTACAGTTTATAAACTCATACAGTGTGACAATTCCTCATACTGTCTCCTGTTATCAAATCCCCTTACTAAAAAAGAAAACAAAGCTCTATACGCTGTTGACAACATAGAGCAATTTTTAAGCAATGAACTACCAAAGATTACCTGAGTATATCTAAAAGACTGAAGTTAAAAGTATCTTAATTTTCCTTTAATTATTAAAAATTTCACTAATTAAAATTATGTGCCAAAAATAAATCCCTTAAATACACATTTTAGAAGCAAATTTTCAGAGGTGATCAGGCACATTCAGGGTGGTGTGCCCATAGACTTGAACCAAATTTTCAAGCTGTAACCTTACAGGGTACTTTAATTTTTTTCTTTTTTTACATGATCGCTAAGAAATCTAATTAAATATAGAGAATCAAAAAGAAAATATGAAAATCACCCATTATCACACCATTTAGGGATAATCACTATCAACATTTTCATATATAATCTTTGAGCCTCTTTCTAGGCATCTATTACATACACTCTTTAAAAGCCTGGAAAATAAAACTGCTTTCTATATAGTATATATCTGTAGCTAGCACTAAACACTCTTCTATACATTTTACAGGATTTTAACACTGATTATATTATAATAAATGTGCCAAACAATAATATGTAACAAATTAACTGATAATACACAAGAGATAGTTGTTACTTAAATAACCAGGTTAAATTCTTTTAATTTGCAAACCTTTGAAGTTTAAAAACTAAAACAGCATTAGATATTCATTCAAATAATTAAACCTGGGATATTAAATGAATGCTTTTTCTCAAGCTGAATAACTCCCTGCTATAAGCCTTCACTATGTAGACTGAGTGAAATTTTTATTCAAAAATGTAATTTGAACCTGTTCATCTTAATATATGAATTTCATATCCAATATACTAGAAAGAAGATACACTTATTTGATCCTACATGTGCTGTATGTTTTTTACTACAACTTTTTTCCTGACACATTTTTAAAATGTGTTTCAGCATCAAACTTTCTAACCTTCAAAAGATACAAATGTATACATTAAAAATAGGAATAATGCTTCTTAGCAATGATAAGCAGTCAGGAAGAACCAACCATGCCTTTCCTCCATCCCTTCCATGTCCTCTGACTGTCCTCCCGCCTCCACCACCACTAAAAGAAACTTCTGGAAAGGTGGTATGGACCTATATCCTTATAAAAGTTACTAATCAAAGGTGAGTTGAAAAGAGTGGCACGAATATAAGATTAAATGTCAACAGGGATAAAAAGTGGGTAAAGAAAGGGAGAGGGTTTATTTTGTTTTAATTCAGATGTCACGGGAACTTTACAAAGTATTAACTGTAGCACCTAATCATGTAAGAATCGTCCCGTGGATTAAATGTGATAGGGAACATATTTTAGTAGCAATTTTGTTTTGTTTTGCTTTTCTGAGACAGGGTCTCACTCTGTCACCCAGGCTAGAGTGCAGTGATGTCATCATAGTTCACAGCAACCTCAAACTCCTGACCTCAAGCATTCCTCCTGCCTCAGCCTCCCAAAGGGCTAGGATCACAGGCAGGAGCCATCGCACCTGGCCCCTTTAGTAGCAATTTTAACATCTCCACTCTCATCTACTTTAGTAACAAACCCACTATCCACAGCATAAAGCAATCTGGACTTGAATAGAGTATTTGAGGAGCAGTCCGATGGGACAGTTCTAAAGATAACTTACGTCTTAGCATTCACATTGCAAATCCATGTTGGTTGGTACATAAAGTGTTATAATATAGAGAAAAAGAACCTAGTTTTGAAATACATTCAATTTCCAAAATTGCTATGACTACTTTATTAAACTTTAGAAGGTAACCTTAAATTTTAGCTTTATATAAGTTCTTAAAAAAAACTTAAGACCAGAGCGTTAGAAAGTTCAAAATCTCAGTGATGACTCCAAAACATGCAATTCCTTTCTAATACACTAACTGTAATAACTCATTTTTCAAGATCTTAGAAAAAGATCAGTTCCACTCTGCAAAAGGCTGCAGCAATTTTAAGCCTTTTTGAATAAAGTAGAAGGTGGATCTTTGGAGAAAAGAGTAACAGTATCAGTCTAAGACAATATTCCATTAATAGTATTGGAAGAGTTATTGCACGATTTAGCATATATAAAATCAGATGATTGCAGAAATGTTTTCAAACATGCATATTAACAAAAATATTTTTTAAAAATCAGTGTCTCCACATGAAAAAGTCTTAACAACTGCTTTCTTAAGCAACTATTGATATCACTCAGCTACATCAAGAACTGAGAGAAATAAACAAAAGGCTACCCAACATGTAGTGTGGGGTTTTGTTTTTAACAAACCACCAAGCAAAATTATCAGTTCTGTAATATTACTGCTTGCGTGTATCATGTTAAATTTTTTACTGATTCTTTTCTTTCCACAATTTTGAAAACAACCTGCACGTAAAGGGGGATCTGAGGAATTTTTATCTATGATGCCGCACAGAGGCCAGACCCACAGTTATTTAAAAATGACTTATTTTTAGTAAGACCAGTAAGAAAGATGGTCACCAAAAAAAAAAAAAAGGAAAGAAAGAAAAAGAAAAATGGTCACCTAGGCATGAGTAAAAAGCAAAGGAAGCTAGGCAAACAGACATCTCTGTGAAAGTTCATAGCTCAACAGCTGGCTGTGTTTAGTTAGCATCCAGAGGATAATTCTACTATACTAAGAAACCACTGAAGAAAATGACAACCTAGGCTATTCTGAAAATGAACAATTATATGCTTATCACAGACGGCTGATTCTTTTGTTAAAGGATTTAAACAAAAATCAAGGGAGATTAAGATCTAAATAAGGAAGTTTGTAACGAATCTAATTACGACTGTGTTAGCATCTACAAAAGTTAGAAACACCGGTATGTTACTGAAAAATAAAGACCAATTTTCACAAAAATGAAGGAAATATTTCATAGGATATAATTAAAAACTGGCTAACATTTCACTATGAGGAAAGATCCCTAATTCCAGCCACCAGCAAAGAGGGCTGAATGTGCAAAAACATGTTTAAATTACATGTTAACTCAAAAAGGATCTTGTTGAAGACATGAAATCAACGTACTATCTGCAGACTCATACCAATGTTTTCATTTCATTTCAGTAATACATTACCTCTGTGTGCTATGTTTAAATTATATTTTGCTTTGACATCTGTAAAATTACTTTAAAATTTTGACACATTAATATCTTATTCTAATTTACAACGTGTAAGAGAACTAATAGCTGGGGAAAATTGAGAAAAGGGATTTCAGAACTCTTAACTTCTAAACTAAAAGGAATATGCCAGAAAAAGCAAAGCATGGAAGAGAAAAATATGAATGGTAAAATTTTATTTACTCAATAAAATTTTAGCAATGAAAGGGATTTAAGAAGTCTATAGTACAAACCTTTCATTTTACAGATGAGGAAGCTGAAGCCTAAAGGTCAAGTGGCTTGTCCAAATATCAAGAGACTTTTAGCTTAGGTAAAACTGCCTGAGGAGACTACGTCTTAAAACTTTTGACCCAGTAAAATTAATCTTATCTCCCATTTCAGCTTTTAAGCTTTCACAATTACTTTGCTTTCCTATCACTCTTTATATTCATAACATACAGATTCCAATAATTTACATCATTTCATAATTTAAGGTCCCTTATACATTACTTCTATCATTTGACAATGCACAACTGAAACAAAGTTTCATAATATTTGTATAATATTACAAATGTTTCATTTAAAAAGCGCCACCAACTTTTAAAAGAAGTGTCACTTTAAGCTGGCATGTGGGAAAAAAAAACTGTAGCCATATGCATGGGATTTTATGTAGCTATTTATTCTAGTCCATGAAAAACATACTTACCATGGCAGCCCCTGCATCACACGGTACATGTGTACGCGATACAGAGCACCTACTTAAAGAAACACACTCACCAACATATACTGTAAACTTTTGCAAGTATTACAAGCGGAAAAACTTGTTTTTTTACTGCTAAGCAGACTTCTTGCCAATTTTTTTTTTCAAAAGGCATTTTGGGCTGATTTTCTGCTTATGGTTACATTTTCACTGAAGAGGAAAAATACTATAGGTTGGCTTAATTTGACCTGTGTTGACAATAGTCTTACTTTAGAAAACTATGCCCAAAGGACTCATTATGATCTTTCTTGTCCAAATACTCCTTGCTAAGTAAAATTTAGTTGATTTCACAGGTTACAAAGCTAAATTTCATATACCAGGATCCTCAGATAAACTTCCAATGGCATGAGCTATGATCTATGTATCTACACATAATAGTTCAATTTATATTGAAGAACTCTGTCATGATGTATATGTAACCCCTATGCCAAATAAATGATAGAAGCCAATTTCTTCAGTTGTTAAAGTGAGACTATTGTCAAGAAAAGCCAACACAATGATCAACCATAATGTAATTTAAGTTCAATCACTGAATATTTACAAAATATTCTCAGAATAAGAAACGTAATAGGTGCAAAAGACAGCTAAAGTGGGTTTGTCAGTTTTCTTTCCTTTTTTTTTTTCTTTAAATAATGGTGGCTAAGAAAACAAAGTAACAGTGGCTGCTTGCATTTTTCACATGTAACAAAAGTATTCAATGACTCCCAAAGGAAATACATTCTTTAAAAAGATGTAATCCATGTTTTTTCCTAGAGTGTGCCCTAAACCTTTATTCACATGCAACCCCAGGGTGCCAAAGGTAAAAATCTGAAGGGAAAGAATCCTTTCAGCAAATAAATATCTTTAGAATGAAAGGAAAAGAACTGACTTGCTTTTCTAAGTATGAAAACAATCCCAAAATAATGAATCATTGTGAACAGGCAGATTTAGAATTAACAGATATTCCAAAGGCCTTCAGAAAAGATCCTGGCCTATCAATACAATCTTTAGAAAAATCTAAGAGGAATCACTCAATTTTGGATTTCATGCAGCCATTAACAGATGGCTGCTGTGAAATAATTTTAAAAAAAGAAATTACTCACTTCAAGCTGGCTATGTATTCTGCTAAATGTATTCACCTCACATTAGGATTAAAAAACAAAAGAAAACCTCTGCAATGGGTTACTAATTAGTTTACAAATTATAGAAAATGCACATGTATAGAGAACATTTATTATTAAAATTTCACGATAAGAATATTGCAGAACATACTTACAATGTCTTTTTAAAATTCCGTGGCAGAAATCATCTGCCTCTGAAGTGGCTATTTTCCTTGTTTTTAGTACTAAAATTTTATTAATCAAGAGTTCTACTCTTTATTTGACCAAACTCATTTTACTATTAATGTTTTCAAACTTAACTGAACTGCTTTTGAAAGAAGTGCTAAAGAAATTGGAAACTAGATAAAGAAAACATACCTTTGGTTCTAAAAAGTACCCTTTGAAGTAGCGATACTGAACTGATATTCCTCTACTGAGTGCAATGGTTGCTTTCCATAGCATGCTGTGAAGAAAAAAAAATAACAGCAATAGCATCAATATCAAACTACAATGCATTAAGACCTCTTAATCCACAAAACCCCTCAAATAAAATCTGATCAATACCACTCATTTATATTCCTACACAAAACTTTACTCAAGGCCCACTCTGCAGAATAAATACTGCAGAAAAAGACCCATCTTCAAGGAGCTTCCTTTGCTTTGTGGGTAGATGAACAACCAAACAAGATACAAAAGAAATTTTGGGGTAGCCTTTTGGAAGGAAGACTTGGATGAGGAAGAATATCTGAGCTGAGACCTACATGATGAGAAGGAATTAGCCATACAAAGAGCCAAAGTATTCCAAACAGAAACCCACATAGCGCAAAGGTGGAAGCCAGAGTCAGAATCTTCTGACATTCCACTTGGCTACGGATGTTACATGGCTGCTAAAAGGCTTTGGGCCCAAGGCCTTTGAGTCACAAGTGAGTGATGCACACTGGTAAATTACATTCACATTACTTACTGTCCCTTGTTCTAACTGTCCTGCCCAGGCTCTGGTTATTCCCCTAGCCAAGCAATCAGTACCTGTATCTTGTTTCAGCTCCATGTCTTCCTCTGAACCACACCATTCTAACAGAAACTAAAGCTTTGACTCAACAGCTGCCTCAAAGTGAACTCACTACAATTCTTAATGGTAACTGACTTTTAACTTCAGATCCTAAACCAATTATATCCAAAGTGTAGTCCCAGGACCATCAGTATCAGCTGGGAGCTTCTCAGAAATGCAAATTATCAGGCCACACCCAGACCTACTGAATTAGAAACTCTGGGGGTGAGGGCCCAGAAATTTGTATTTTAACAAGCCTCCAGGTGACTCTCATGAACACTTAAGTTTGAGAACCACCATCATAGACCATTATCCAAACATTAATTCAGCATGGGTAGTTCAGTGAATAAACGGGAACTCCAAATGTTCTTCCACGATGCCAGATGGCTAACACTGCTCTCCACCTGGCTCCACCATGACAAGTTTTAGGGCATTATCCTCACTCTGATGCAACCCTGGCTCCTAACAAAACACAGGAATACATCGTTTATTGCACTTCACTTTATTATACTTCGCAGATATTGTGTTTTTTACAAATTGAAGGTTTGTAGCAACCCTGTGTTGAGCAAGTCTCTTGGTGCCATTTTTCCAACAGCATGTGCTCATTTCTTGTCTGTGTCACATTTTGGTGATTCTCACAATATTTCACACTTTTTCATTGGTGATTGACAGCTACAGAGAAATCTTTCATGAAAGGAAGAGTCAATGTGGCAAACTTCATTGTCATCTTACTTTTAAAAATTGCCACAGCCACCCCAACCTTCAGCAACCACCGCCCTGATCAGTCAGCAGCCATCAACATCGAAGCAAGACCCTCCGCCGACAAAAAAGATTACAAACTCGCTGAAGGCTCACATAACTGTTTTTTAGCAATAAAATATTTTTTAATTAAGGTATATATATATTTTTAGACACACTGCTACTGCACTAAACAGACTACATAACTTTAATATGCATCAGGAAACAAAAAAAACCTCATATGACTCACTTTATTGCAATATTTGCTTTATCACAGTAGTCTGCAACTAAATTCACATACTTCCAAAGTGTGCCTGTATCCACAACCAACTGTCACGCATGGTCCCAGCTTGAACAATCAAGTGAATCTGATAGTAATAAAATACATATGCCCTGGCTCCACCCTGCGAGATCCTGATGACGCAGGTTTGGGGTGGTCCCTTGTCCTATGTAAATTGATAAAACTTTACAGGGCACTCAGATGTATGACTGGTTACAAATCACTACTGTAAAGCAAGGATAGCAAATACTTGGCACATGTGTCCCTACTTTTAACACAGGTCTCCAGGCAAACTGTACCAACTCAGAGTAGAAATTTGCCATCTCTGCTACAAAAAAAAAAAAAGACAAATTTCCAGTACTATTTCATCCACAAAACAGCCAGAGTATGTGAAACTAGCCACAGATATATATAGTAGAATTAGTGGTAAGAGTTGAAAACTGGCTGGGCGCGGTGGCTCACGCATGTAATCCTAGCACTCTGGGAGGCTGAGGTGGGAAGACAACTTGAGCTCAGGAGTTCGAGGCCAGCCTGAGCAAGAGTGGGACCCCCATTTCTATTAAAAACAGAAAAAATTAGCTGTGCGTTGAGGCAGGAGGATCGCTTGAGCCCAGGAGTTTGAGGTCACTGTGAGCTAGGCTGATGCCACAGCACTCACCAGGGAAATGGAGTAAGATCGTGTCTCAAAAAAAAAAAAAAAAAAAAGAGTTGAGAAATGTGCTGGGGCCCCCTCTCATCCACTGTTTCTCAGTCTCCAGGAG